>RJWK010042858.1:0-18994 GCA_004363435.1 Platanista minor
TTGCGGTACGCGGGCCTCTCACTGCTGTGGCCTCTCCCGTTGCGGAGCACAGGCTCCGGACGCGCAGGCTCAGCGGCCATGGCTCATGGGCCCAGCCGCTCCGCGGCATGTGGGATCCTCCCGGACCGGGGCACAGAACCCACGTCTCCTGCCTCGGCAGGCGGACTCTCAACCGCTGCGCCACCAGGGAAGCCCAAATCTTACTTTTAAAAAATTTTTTTTTAATTTTTAATTTTTTAATTTTTTATTTTTTTAACATCTTTATTGGAGTATAATTGCTTTACAATGGTGTTAGTTTCTGCTTTATAACAAAGTGAATCAATTATACATATACATATGTTCCCATATCTCCTCCCTCTTGTGTCTCCCTCCTTCCCACCCTCCCCATACCACAAAAAAAACCAAATCTTACTTTTTAAACATAGTTGAGCCAGTAGAGTTTTCCCTGTTCGTCCTTAGGCTGTTATTCCCCAGGGAGCTGCCCAGACAGTTCCAAATCCTACGATTAACTTTAAAAAGGAATATTATGTGATGCTTGGCTGAAAAGATGTTGGTAAGAAATTATGGCAACACAACAAACACTGGATGAGCTCAGCCCTCATACCCACCCAGGGCAGTGATCATACGGGGTCCCCTTTGGGGGAGGATTCTTTAAACATTGAGTTTAGAGCCCTCCAGGTTTCCAGAGCTGCAGGCGTTCATTCCTTTTTCTTGTAGAGTTCTTTCTGTGGTGGAAGGTGGGGAGGGTGTGCGGCTAGGAATCGTGGTGTCCAGTGTTGCTGGCCCGGCTGCGGTGAGTTCTGGCTTGGTGGTGGATGGGGTATCGGTTTGGTCAGCCAGTGATACCGTCTGCTCCTCTCCCAGCTTGGCCACTTGCCTTCGCCCGCCTGGCCATCTGTAAGTCATCCTGCAAAGGGATTTCATGAGAATTACCTTTGGAGGAGGCTTGGCGTGGGAGTCTTTGTTCTCCGGGTCCAGCATCTGCTCGGGTCACACGCAAGCTCAGCTTTTCCAGTCTCTGTGAGGCATCCGGAAATTGGCGGGGCCAGGCTGGAATTTGGGGTGCACCTTTGACCCCTCACACATTCTCCTCGGGTGGTACCTCCACCTCTGGTTCTGTGTCACCTCAGTACACACGCAGGGTAATTTGCATGAGAAACTGATGGCCTGAGCCTCAGTGTGTGGCCAAATTCGGTTGGGTTGAGGTCTGCCCCCATGAGAGGAAGACTGGGCAGGGTGGATAGATGTGAGTCGCCCAGTTCTCACGTGGGGCTCTGATTTCGACTCCTTCTCACCCGTCTCACCCACCCCACCCCTGCTTCCCCTCCCAGCCTTACTGCGCCTGAATTAAGCCCAGACCTGAGTCTTGCTTTCCTTGATTTCACTTCCAGGGTCTCAGCCCCTTCCACACTTTCTTCGCTGCCTTCTATGTTCAACCTGAGTCAGAAATGACAAGGATGGTCTCAGTGCAGAGAGAGTATGATTCCTTTTGTTACTATTAAAAACTTTAAAAAGTATATATATATAAAACTTCAAAATACATACACAAGCACACACAGAAAAGTATATCTACATAAGTGTATAGCTTGATGAATTTTCACAAACTCAACAGCAGCTGCCAGATCAAGAAACAGAGCAGGACCTGCACCGCTGAAGCCCTCCTTGTGGACCTTTCTGGTCACCCCAAGAGTCACGGCTGAGCCAACTTCTAACAGCATAGTTGTGTGTGTTTCTGTGTTATTTCACTGTAGCCTGTGTATATGTTCTTTTGCTGAACATTATGCTTGTGAGATCCATCTACATCACTGTGACTGGTTGTAGATTATCCATTATCATGGCCACTTAGTATTCGATGGTGAGAATCGATGGGCATTTGGGTCATTTCCGGCGTTTGTTTCTTGTAAGTCGTGCTGTTCAGAACATTCTCGTACGTGCCTTTCTGCCTTTCTGTGGTCACCATGTGCGTTTCGATGAGGTCTGTGCCCCCCCCAGCATGGACTCATGGGGTCTTGGGACGTGCCTGTGTTCGGCTTTTGTAGATCCTAATAAGCAGTTTTCCACAGTGGATGTGCCTTTGTAACGTGTACCTTGGATTTTAAAGCAAAGTGGACAATTGAGCTTGAACTCTGTGGTCCTGTCTGTTGGATTGAAAGGCTTTGTGGGCAAAGCAGAGCCAGGAGGGGTTGGAACTTTGGGATGGAGGAGTCGCTGGCGCCATGGTGTCCCCACTGTTGTTTGGTGTGGAGGCAGGGGGTGGCCATCTCTAGGCTGAAACAATAACCGCACAGTTATTATTACTGTTATCCACCCTTCTCTGCCTCTCCCTCCCTCCTCCTCCTCGTCTCCATAGACTTTGCTCTCTCTTTTCTCAGAACTTCTCAGTTCTGAGAGTTGTGTTCCTGTCACTCTCTCTCACACACACACACACACACACACACACACACACACACACACATACACACATACACACTCCACACTCACTCTCTCTCCCTCCACACACCCGTGTGGGAGGTCAGCTCCTGAGGTCCGGATGTAGCCTGGCAGTCACAGTGTGCAACGGAGTGTTAATTACATGGGAGCCAGTGTGATTGAAATCACCGGAGCTCTTTGGGGAAAAGCTCATTTAAGGAGAGAAACAGTAGAGTCTTCCCAAGGTCACGGCGTCTGAGTTGGGAACTGCCTGGGCATCCTCAGGGGAGTTGACGGGGGTGCCTCCTCCCGTGTCCCCCCGACCCCATGTCCCTGCTCAGGGTCCCATGGTGCCCCCCCCGGGACACCTGTTTGGGGGCATTTATCTGGGACTGGAGGCTGCACCTCAGGCGGGTGACTGTCCCCACGCATGGGCTGCTTCCCCGGGGACATCTGCAGAGGCCAGCTCAGACCCTAGGGGTCTCGGTCACGGTGCTGTGTGTCCTGGGGGCCCACAGGCCACGTGGCCCTGGCCCAGGGCTGCACACGGGGCTGTTCTGGGGGGCGGCCCGGCTGGGTAAGCAGGCCCTTGACCTCTGCCCTTGACCTCTCCCGAACCCAGGACTGGAAGCTGCCCCTTGGACGCTGGGAGGCACCTCTGTCCCTGAGGTGGGGGGGTCCTCGTCCACCTCCTCCGTCTCCTTTCTGCCCCTCCCAGGACCTGAGAGACAGTTTAATGAGGCATGAAGATGGTGGTTTTAAGTGCCCGTTTTATGTTCTTCCACCCATCCGATGTCTGAGAAGATTCTGTTGACTCGTAAGTCCATGTTAATACAACATGAATCTGTTCATTTTCCCTGGAAAATGATCAGAGGCCCATACGGCTGCTGTTCGGGGCTTTGGGTCGCCCCATGATGACTGGTGCTCCCACCTGAGTTTTATATAACTGCAGCTGAACGCAGAGGCTGGTGGCATTTCCATCGGTCACCGCGGCCCTAACTGGAGTGGATCTGAGGCTTCTGAAACTTGGAAGCAGCATGCAGATCCTCAGTACTGCGTCGACCAACCCCTCGGTGAGCAGACGTTTCCAGGGCTCTCCTGGTTCTCGGGTGCTGGGAGCTCCAGGGACGATGGTGGCCTGAACACGTGTGTGAAGACCTGCAGCTAGGCTCAGGGAGACCAGGGAAGCCCGCTCGGGTACCGCCTGCAGTAACTCATCCTCCTCGGTGAGGAGTGGAGGAGTTACAGGGTGTCCGCTCGCTCTGGTCCGCAGGGCCTGATTCCCAGGCGAGTGAGCTATGAGGGAGGGAAGCAGGTAAAGTGGAGTGAGGGGGAAGGCAGGCTGAGCTGGGGTCAGCTGATCCTACAGGGAGCTCCAGAGCAGCTACATCCAGAGTCAATCCTGTCTGGGGGCACAGGGGCTGCCTTTACACCCCCCATCAGCCACTCACTGGCCCCTGGTGGCCCCTGGCATGGGGTGTGGGCTTACCTGCCAGGTGAGGCAGCTGCTCTGGAGAAGGGGTGGGTGAGAGCCATTCACAGCCAATGCTCACTGCAGCTGGGGTGGTGTCCACGAGGTGCAGGGGGGCTGGGCAGGTACCAGCAGTGAGCCTGTACCCCCCACGACCTGGCCGGCGATGGGCCATCACCTCTCCCAGCCCCATCCCTGGGAACTTGGCCTTCTGGACCCGCCAGCCTGGGTCATGCCACTTGAACATGTCTCTGTGAACCTGCTAGGACCTCGCAGTAGGTTTCCAGAAAGCAAACCACATGGATCCAAGAAGCCCATGCACGGGGGCAAAGCTGGGCTTCAGACATAGGGCTGTGAGGAGTGGATAAGGTACGCGGGCCTGTCACAGCTGACAGCCCTGCACTCTGCTTAGTTTGTGGGCTCTGAGGCACCGGGATCTGTGCAGACACCCAGCGGGCCTTGGAGACTCCATCAGGTACCACCAGGACCACAGCTCTGCTGCCGGCCCCCACCGTCCCCGTGTCGCCCCCTCTCAGGCTGGGGACCGTCTCTCAGGAGGGCCTGGCTCCCCTTCAGGCTGTTCCTCCGTTGTTGCGATCTTGAGGGTGGGGCTGGTGGTGACGAAAATCTCTCTCAGGTCTCACTCAGGTCCGGGCAGGTCCGAATTCCGAAAGCTGAGAAAGTGTTCGCAGGTGGGTTTGCTGAGCCTGCCTGGGGTTCCCAGGGCCGCACTGATGAGCGGGTAACAGCTGCATCCCTTCTTGGCTAAGGTGCTCCTTCCAGACTCACCTGGTGGCTCTGAATTCAGGGCTTTTGGCACACTTAGCTCTCATTGAGTGCAATCGGGATGAATAGTGAATCTGCATCCTGGACAGTGGGGGTCATCTTACTGCAGAATGGCTGCCCTTTGTCTCTCTGGCAAAAGGGTGCTGAGAAATGAATGTTAAGAGCTGTAGCAATGCTGAATAATAAGTGAACTTGATCCCACCAGGCAGCAAGGTCTGAAAGGCTCCCTTTGACCCAGTTATACCGTCAAGGTCCTGAGACCGGTGCTTTGGGAAAAGTGATTGGCTCCAGCATCTCTCTGCATGCCATGATGCTATCAGATCTCCACTGCAGACTTTCATCTCAACTGGGAGTTTTAGGTTTTGAGGATTAAAACTCAAAGGATTTCCTGGAAAAGGAGGAGGAAGGGAGGTGACCTGTGGGATTGGGAGTGGGTGTCCTGGAGTCCCAGATCTGAGAGGAAGGTTAGTTTACATCTCAGAGGGAAGGGGGGACAGCTTAGTCTAGGAGCCAGTCTGCATGGGCCCTGATGGAGTAAATAAAAACCCCAGTTTTTGTAGGTGTTCAGCTTCATTCATCCATGTATTTACCTGTTGAGTCAACAGACAGGTGTGGGATGAGGTCAGTTTTGCTAGTGTCGTGTTCAGGGTGTCCCAATAGATGGGGGTTTGGACGACAGAGGCCTGGGCTGTGGGGAGGAGCCATGCTTTCCCAAGACTTTGTTGCCAGCAGCTGGGATTGCAGCTGACATTATCTGCACAGTCCAGTGTTCAGAAAGGACGGGTTGATTTTTAATTTTCTTTCTAAACTCATGGGGTAAGTTCCATCACTCCTTGTTAAATAATAATTTTCAGAGTTGGTAGACCTCTCATACAGGTATAAAATGAACACATGTTAAAGATTTTATTCCATTCCTTATGGATGAGGAATCTGGTAAGATGTTACAGACATTTCAAAGGAGAATCCACAGAGCAGACGCAGGGATAGATCAGGAAGATTGGAATGAATGTGCAAAACTGGACTCTTCCTCAGTCGGGGAGAGAAGTCAGGTGAACCTACTGAACAAATTTGCATGTGTAGACAATAATTATTTCGCATCACTATCAATTTACAGAGCTGTAAAATAGCTCAAGGGCAAAGAAAAGGTAGGATCAAACATCCAGGAAAGGTGTGTACTAGACAATGCTTAGTTTTCTGTTGAAGTGCAGATTTTCCCCTATACTCTTCTTAGTAAAGTCCAAGTTTAAGCATTAAACTTACTCAAAAGTAAAGTTTAAGCATTAAACTTACTCAAAAAGTGCCTTTATTGTTCCTTTTTAATGTATAAGTAGCAATAATAAAAATTTTTTGTTTTTCATTTGGGGATGCTTAATGTCTGTTTTTGTGATACTAAAGCAAGGTTATTACTCTCCAAATAACTTGAAGAGTTATTTTGGAAGAGAATTACTGAACTTACCCTGTGTGGTTTCCTAGGACCTAAATTAATGAGTAGAAAGTATGATTTATAATTTTACATATTTGATCTATAAGATACTGGGTATATTAATAACATTGGAATGGTGAATCTGTGAACCAGAAATGAATTGGCTCAAATAACATAGAAGGTTCCGAATCATAGCTGTTGGGGGGTCGGATGTGGGAGGTGGGAAACATCTATATAATTCCAGAACACAGTTCTCCCCAGAATAATTGCGAATTTCTTCATCCATTAATTTTTAGTCCCTGAAAACTGTAAACTTAATTGAAGCCAACATTTTTCACAGTTCAAAAGGACCCGGGATCCTACATGCTTCTATCTTGTCTGCCTTTCTTGAGTTTATCCTGAAAAGCTGTGTATTGTTATGAAAAATGGGAGTACTGGGGCATTTCAGGCGGGATTTAGCTTGCACGGCCTCTTTTGGCTTATTGTGAAAGCATTTCTTCTTGACCCTCTGCTGCAGCCCTTGACATCGCTGTCCGAAACCCAGCCCTTCTTCTCTTGACCCTTCACAGTCCCTGCTTTTCATCTTGGGGGCTATTCTCTGTGTCTTTCATTGGCCTCTGTTCTACCCTCTTTCCATTTGCTCCTAGGATGCCACCCCAGGTGCTGTGCTCATCTCTCCCAGCCACCTCCCCCTGACGCTGCAATCCTCCTCCAGAGAACACCTCCCCACCCCAGTTCACATGATCACAGTCTTCAATCTGCTTAGGAACCCCACGCCAACATTTCCAGCTGCCACTGGACATTTGCACCTGAATATTCTTACACTTCATACTCAGTATGTCTAAAATGCAGATAATCCAATTTGTTATAATGAAACGTTGCTCTTCCTTGACAGTGTTCTTCCACCCACTTAACAAACACTGTCAATTCTTTCTTCCCAGTGTCTCTCCTACCTGACTTTTCCTTTCATTGCCTTGTTCAGCCATAATCCAGGCCCTCCCTTCCCCAATGAGTCATTGCCATGACTTCTGCATTGATCGTCATTCAGTCAGTCTTCCTTTAGTGCCGTGAGTGGACACCATGAGCCAGACCCTGACCCAGCTGTGAGGGCTCCAGTGCTCAGGGTCCACTGAGGAGACAGACACCAGAGAGATACACTGTTAAGTGTGTCATCATAAGCCAAGATAAAAGCTAGGAGGTGTCGACGAAAAATGAATTAGTCCATCTAAGAAAGGAATGGAAAAAATTTTTTGAGCCAAATTTGAAGATTATAGCCTGGGAACAGCATCTTAGAAAGCCCTGAGAACTGTTCTGCCTGTTAGAAGTCAAGGCACAGTTATATAAGTTTTTTTGAGACAGAGGGCTGTGCATCAATGACATATTATTATTTTTAATTTTTTTATTTTTTGCGGTACGCGGGCCTCTGACTGTTGTGGCCTCTCCCATTGCGGAGCATAGTCTCTGGACGCGCAGGCTCAGCGGCCATGGCTCACGGGCCAGCTGCTGTGTGGCATGTGGGATCTTCCCGGACTGGGGCACGAACCCGTGTCCCCTGCATCGGCAGGCGGACTCTCAGCCACTGCGCCACCAGGGAAGCCCAATGACGTATTATTGACAGTTTACATAATCCAGGTCTAAGCATCATCGTGGTGGGTCGTGTGACCCTGTACAAGATCAAGGAGGAATGTTATCTTTTAAGGAGAGAGTTGTCTTGTGGGTGCTGGGAGAATGTTGCTCTTTATGGTTGAGCAGGTATGTCTGCTGATGGTGGAAGTCTGGCCGATGCATAATGCAGATCCACAGTGCACAGTGGGGGAGAGAAGAGGCCAAAGGGCAGAGAAGAATTTTTTACATTTAGATTTTTCTTGTCTTACCATAAAATATGAACTTCATTTCACAAAGGAAATTGCTGCAAGAGCATGTAGTGGGAAACCCTGAATTAGCCTGGAGGGCCAGATAAGGCTTCTCTGAGGAAGTGATCCCCGAGCACATCTAAAAAACGAGTCGGCACTGAGTTCATGAAGGCAAGGAGCCCAGTGTTTCCCACGTCCTTGAGGTGGTTGGAGACTGAGCATGAAAGACCCACGTGCTGCATTGAAGCGAGTGGGGCAGAGGGATGTGGGGGAAGGCAGGGCGGGCTGGTGCTATGATGCAGTAAGAATTCAGGTGTCTACCTGGATGGACCTTGAGGGCATTATGCTAAGTGAAATGAGACAGAGAAAGACGAATACTCTATGATCTCACTTACATGTGGAATCTATAAAAGCCAAATTCATAGAAATAGAGAATAGAATGGTGGTCGCTGGGGGCCAGGGGGAAGAGGATATGGGGGGATGTTGATCAGAGGGTACAAACTTCCAGCTGTACTATGGATAAGTTCCAGAGTGCTAATGTACAGCATGGTGACTATAGTTAACAATACCATATTACATGCTTGAAAGTTGCTGTGAGAGTTCTCACCATACACATACCATACACACACACCTATGTTAGGTAATGAAGGTGTTAACTAGCCTTATTGTGATAACCATTTTGCAGCATATATGTGTATCAAACCATCCTCTTGTGCACCTTAAACGTACAGTGTTATATGTCAATTATATCTCAACAGAGCAGGAAAACAAACAAAAAAAGAATTCAGGTGTCTATTGTCAGAGCAAAAGGGAGTCTTCGAACGGTTTAAAGCAGGAAGGAAATGACACACCCAGAGAAGCCCTTCATTGTGACTGCTGTGTGGTGTCCAGAAGACAGGATAACCTGAAAATCCTCCTGATCCAAAACAATAGGAAATGCTGGATAATATTATAGCCGAGCTGAACTTTTTAGGAAGTAAGAGATGTCATTGGAGCTGTCCATAGAGAGACGGCGGAATACTCAGGGAGCATCCTGGCCCTGACGGCTTCATCTTCTCTGCTGGCGTTGACCTATCTCAGTAAACAAGGGAGAAGGCAAGGCTGGGGGTGTAAGTGGATTGGGGAAGTTTTCTGAGACCCTGACATGAAAGAGGAACCCTGTGATTAGTACAAGGGGAACCGTGATACGTCTCCCCATGAAAGAAAATGCTAGGAAGTTTGTCTCTTCTGACCTGGGCTTTGGATGGGACTGGGACAAGTCTTCTCCAAGAACATCTTACCATGGAAATGCCCCAAATTGGTTTGGGACTCTTTACATGACGTGGAACCCCATGCCAAGAAATTAGCAAAATAATGAGTCTCACACTGGTAATCACCCTGGGATTTCTAGAAGAAGCATCACAGTTTTCTCTGAAATTCGAAGTAGAATTAAACCCTAAAAAATGTCATATGACAGAATGTGTGTGTGTGTGTGTGTGTGTGTGTGTGTGTATAAAGAATTTGAAAATGTTTTAGATTGTATAAAGCAATATTGACCCTGTAAGTAGATCAATTTGGGCAGGTAATCAGAAAAACATTTTAAGTCTTTGTGCTTTTGCCAGAAAGAGTGACTGTATTGATTGATTACAATGTTATTAGTTTATTAAGTTAAATGTGCATGTTAAAAGTTATGGGGATTACTAAAATGATGAGTAGGATATATGATTTCCAAACCAATAGATGTAGGCACACACTACCCAAAAGACACCATTGGGTTGGATAAGATTGGGTATTATTATTCATTAAAATAGATTTTAAGGCAAAAATTATTCTTTGGGATAAAGAGTGTTTAGTGGTGATATGGTTAACTGAGAAGATGTAATAATTCTAAACTTCTAAGCACTTAATAGTCTCAAAGTAACAAAGCAAAAACTGATGGTTTTCAAGAAGAAACTGAAGAATCTGATGAATTTAGAATCATATTGAGAAATATTAATACAATTTTCTAAGTACAGTAAGTTCCCTGCATACAAACAAGTTCCATTCTGAGAGTGCATTATTCTTTTTTTTTTTTTTTTTTTTTTGCAGTACGCGGGCCTCTCACTCTTGTGGCCTCTCCCGTTGCGGAGCACAGGCTCAGCAGCCATGGCTCACGGGCCCAGCCGCTCTGCGGCATGTGGGATCTTCCCGGACCGGGGCACGAACCCGCGTCCCCTGCATCGGCAGGCAGACTCTCAACCACTGCGCCACCAGGGAAGCCCCGGAGAGTGCATTCTTAAGTCCAATTTGTTCGTAAGTCCAACAAAGTTAGCCTAGGTACCCACCTAACATGATGGGCTATATAGTACTGTACTGTGATACAAATAATAAATAATACATTAAAAATAATATATTACACAAATAATACATTAAAAGACCACAAAAAATAAAACATTTTTAATGTTACAGTACAGTACCTTGAAGAGTACAATAGTACTGAGCTTCTTAGCAGGACCAACTACATCACCACTGCTTTTACGCGTGCGTCTGGACATCCTGGGCTTGAAATAAAGATACTGTACTCTATACGGTACTGCACAATAAAGTACACAAAAGCACGACCACTTGTAGAGGATGCATGCATGTGACAGTGTATGCCAGACACTTGAACTAACTTATGTGATGGGACATGTGAACGCAAGTTCGCATCTTTGAAAGTTCGCAACTTGGAAGGTTCGTGTGTAGGGGACTTAATGTGACTCATTGATCGAATAATAAAAAAGTCATTAAGGATAGGGAGGATTTGAACAAAGGTTTTACCTGATGGACATAGAGCACTATTCTCAAAATATATAATACACATTATTTTCAACATATATGAAGTAGAACATATATAAGAATTTACCTTGTATCAGGCCATAATAAAGGTCTCAAAAAATGTCACAGAATTGACATCATGTAGATTAAATTCTTTGATCAGAGAGACATGTATAACCTTGTTACATATAGTATTTTACATTATATTGTATTACATTGTATTTTATTATATCAGAAAAAAGGGAGAGTAAAAATAAATGAGTTAATTTTCAGTTTAGGAAGTTAGAGGAAAGAACAATAAATAAACCCAAAGCAGTTATAAGGAAGGAAATAATAAAAATAAGAGTAGAATTAATGAAATAGAAAACTGAGCTATAATCAATAGAATTACCAAAGCCAAAATTTGGTTCTTTATAAAGAACAGTAAAATACACAGTCTTATTGACAAGCCTGGCCAGCACAAATGAATAATATTAGGCATGAAAAGGGGTACATAGATACAGCTATAGCAGAGATTAAAAAGAGTGACTCTCAAGATATTAGGAAACTCAGATGAAATTAGCATTTTTCAAGAAAAATGTAACTTAACAACTTGACTCAAGAAGAAACTGAAAACCTCAAGAGCTGTGTAATATTAAAAATGTAATGAGTAGTTTAAAATATATTTATTCATCTGCTTAAATGCATTAATGTGATTTTCCTCATGAACAGATAAAAGAAGAGAAACGCGATCATATCCACAGATGCAGGAAAATATTAAATGCTTCAAACCTATTGCCTCTTTCTATCTTGATTTCTGTTTCTAGCTCTGCACACCAGGATTAACAGGCAGGTAAAGAGTATCAAAACCTTAAAATAAGTATGTAATCATTAAGAAACATTAAAAGCTCTTCCTTTACAATTAGGAATAAGCAAGAGTTTTCTTTATCTCTTGTGATCAACCTTTTATATGAGGTTATAGCCAATGTGATAAGTCAGGAAAACAGTCAAAGGTGAAGGCATTCCAATGCAAGAAATAAACTTAGTTACAAAACTTATGGTTCCCAAAGGGGAAGGGGAAAGGGTCAGGGGGATAAATTGGGAATTTGGTATTAACAGATACACACTAGTATATATAAAACAGAAAGCCAACAAGGACCTACTATATAGCACAGGGAACTATATTCAATATCTTGTAATAACCTATAAGGGAAAAAAATGTGAA
Source organism: Platanista minor (assembly GCA_004363435.1). Taxonomy (NCBI): domain Eukaryota; kingdom Metazoa; phylum Chordata; class Mammalia; order Artiodactyla; family Platanistidae; genus Platanista; species Platanista minor. Next base: position 11,922 of record RJWK010042858.1, read on the forward strand.
AAAGACTATGTGTGTGTGTATATACACACACATACGTATATATATGTATCTGTGTATGTATAACTGAATCACTATGCTGTACACCTGAAACATTGTAAATCAACTCAACTTCAGTAAAAAAAGAAGATTGAGATCAACTTGGAAATCACTTCAAAAAAGGAAGGAAACTTAGTTACAAATATTGTGATTTTCTAATTTAAGAAATACAGATTATTAGAATTAATGAGAAAGGTCTTCCAGATTGTTGGATAGAAGCTCAATATACAAAAATCAATTTCCTCTCTATTCATCATCCACATATAAATAGAACAACATATACCACTTAGAAAGCAAAGCTGATGCCCACACTCAGGTACTGTCTCCCTCTGTGAGGTTTCCCTGACCAGGCCAGCTCCCTGCTTAGGTGCAGAAGTTGTTCCTTGTACACCTTGATGCCCATCCTCACCAGAGTTCCTTCCTCAGTTACTTGGCTTCATAGTTTTCTGACTAAAAGAAAATTAAAAAAAAAAAATTTAAATCCAATTTCTGCAATGTCTTCAGCTCTTTCTAGAGATCTTTGACTTTCCCAGTACACTCTTTAGGAGGCAAGGGTATAATTGCCAAGGCAGTAATTTTGTGGATGAAAATATGAGGCCCATAGCCACAGAAATGTTCGTTCCTGGAGACAGAAGATTATTCCCTGTCCTGTCCAGCACGATAGCCAAGGGCCACAGGCAGCCAGTCAAGCACTTGAATGTGGATTGAGGGATCTGTAAGTGGAAAACGGCCACCAGATTTTGAAGACTTGGTTCAAAAGAATGAGAATATCTCCTTAATAATTTTGTATTGATTAATGATAATACTTTTGATATACTGGATTAGTTAAAATGAATTCGTAAAATTAATTCCCTTTCTTTTTTACTTTCTTAAGGTGAATACTAGAAAATTTGTTACCTGTGTGCCTTGCAGTTGTTTTCTTTTGTTGTCGTTCTAGGTTTCTGATTCCTGCTTGTGTGGTTTGGGGTTAGTGCTTCATTTTCTCTCAGGCTTTTTTTCTCTCTTATAAATAGGGGTGATGAGTGTCTCATGTACCATAGATAGTTGAGAATATTCAGTGGGAGAAGCCCATTCCCCAAATGAGTACTTGATAAATGGTGAAGGTTTATACCTGCACCAAATGGTTTTGTTTCTTGTTTGTTCGTTTTTGTTCCAGAGCACAGCATAGTCCCAGAATGAGGGGGCCGAAAAGGTCCTGGAGAAAATTGACCACATTGCTGGCATCTTGCTTATTTATCAGAGGCAGAGATCAGGACCAACCTCTAGGCAAAGTTTTGCTGTTTGTCTTCTTTATGAGCTACTTTTAGAGAGAATTACATGTGCCTGACATCCTTTTAATCCTGCTAGGGTTGTACAGAATGGTAAAAATGACCATGCGAGCTGGAACTATGCAAAGCAATCTTAAAACTCAGTGAGAAAAATGATGGTGGTTTTGTGAACTTTGAAGTTTTTTTGTCACATCATGAAAAACCGTCTTACTGTTGCTTTTATAGATGTACAGTGAAATGAATAGTAAAACTGGTATTTAGTACACTGAACTAAAAATATTAGAAATGTCAAGAATTAAAGTGTTTCATTTCTTTGTAAAGAAACATAAGAGTAGTTGAAATAGCGCTGACAATATGGGCTGAGCATCTTTTCTACGCCTTGGTGAACTGTTCCACCACTTTCTGAGTTTGGATCAGCCCCCAGTATTTTATCTTCTGCATGTTCCGTGTCATGAAGCATCTCCAAGAGTTCCTTTAACGTGAAGCTTTTCACTGGCCTAACTGCCTCCAGGACACCTTCATCCTTTTTGTCCCAGCCACCCTCTTCATTTGTGCTGCTGAGTTTGTCTTCTCTGCGTTCCTCTGGCTGCACCTCTCGAGTTTTTCCAGCCTCAGGCATGTCAGCATCCCCTCGCTCAGCGTGTCTCCTTCGGGTCCTTCTTTTGATTACGCATCTTGTAAAACATCACGTGGGTTTATCACTGTGAGACAAGGGGCAACACCACCACACGATTTGCGGTCTGTTGGTGGCCTGAGTCACTGATGCAGTGATCGTGGTGGGCTCTGGATGTGATGTGCTGGCCGCTGATCATGGCATGCCTGTTATTTACATACTGACTGTGGACCCAAGAGCTAGCGGTGAGTTTCGCTTTTAGCAATTCCTCATGGCTAATACATCGTGGTAACGGAAGCTCGTTGTTGGGTCACAGGTGTTATTCAGCTAAACTGTGGCACCTGAAATTAGTGCCTCTGAGAACCATGCAGAATGAGGACTACCTGTTTCTGGCATGCTCAGAAGGTTATTCCCCGGGGGGGAGACACACCGTGCCCTTGATCTTTGCCTTTTGTCTCGTCTCATCTGGAAGGCCATCTTTCCTACTTATAGTCCTCAGACCTTATCATGTGGACATGCCATGTGTGCAGGGGGGATGTGTAGGGGTTGGTGATCATTAAGTCTTTTGACAACTATGTGCTCCGTGTCCATCTGTGCTGGGTGCTGTTAGGCGCTGGCATGTTTTCTGGCAACTGAAAGTACCTTAAATTGCTCTCATTTTTGGTTTTTGGCAGCTAACTTTCCAGCATATTTTCCAAACCACCACTTACACCATTTGCACTAGGTTTTAAAGTGACTTCTCACTGGCAACAGGTACCCACCGTCTTGTTGCCGGGATGCACATGCTGTAGGAGCATCGCATTCCTGAGATGGGGGTATGGTCTCGGCATGCCAGATGGGACGGTCCCCTTTCTAAATCCAACAGTCAACTACTGGACACAGTCTCAACTTGCATAGTTGACGGTTAATTATTCAAAGTATGTGTCATCCAAGCCAATCACATTTCTCAGCATCTTCTTTCTTGTGTTTTTAATTGAGCTGGGAATTATGGCTACCACACTCTAAAGGGTGTGTTATGGTTTATTCAGAATCAAATGTCTTTGTCTGGAGGGTTAAATTCCATGGAAAAACGACTTCAACCAGAGGAAAGGTGTGGCCAGAGGGAGAGGTTTATGATCTTAGAGCTTTAAAAAAAATGTTTCAATCCTTTTGAGTGTCTTTGCCTTTAAATACATTAAGTAGTTTTGACAAGTAATGTATTTGCTTAAGAAATCGAAACTACATTTTATTAAACATAAAATAATTTGGTTTCCTGCACCACTGGCTCCCAGTGGTGCAGGGAACCAAATGCTTATTGAGTTAGAAGTGTGCCAGGAGCTTTTATGTATCATCACGTGCAATCCCTGTAAGAGTCTTGTAAAATAGGAACCACGATCTGCATTTATACAGTTGGGGAATCTTTGAGACCTAGACAGGTGGATTAAGATGCCCAAGATCTTCAGTGTTAGAGCTGAATTTTCAGTTTTGAGTTTGTCTGATTCCAGAGTCTTTATTTATACTTTTCCGTATAGAAAGGATTGTAAATGCCTAGCATACTAGCCACCATTCTCTCATCCTGGTCACATTACAGACATCACTAATTGAGAACCGATATATTCTCCCTGCCTTATGCCATGCTGCTGCCCATGAAGATGCTGAATGGTTCTTAGAATGGAAAATCCATCTCAGACCCTAACTGAAGGGTCATGTGAGCAGAGAGATTTTAGGGATGTCCAGACTAGGGAGGCACTAGCATAGCTGCTGGTGGGCAGCTTTCAGGCCAATTTGGTCTCTCACTACTGTTGAGACAAAGGTGTCCCTCCCTCCTTCTAGTATTTTCCCTTTGCTCACTATTTCTATATTTGGGAAACTAAGGGAGAGTTTAAGTGCTCCCGGTGGAATAAGCCACAGACAGGAAGAAAAATAATTATGAATTTAAATCCTGTCTGTTGAGCCTGTGTCTTGGTTTGGGTTTCCCTAAAAGCAGACCCTCAGACAAGGACTTGGGCACAGGAGGCGAGCCAGGACTTCCTCCAAGAGAGGGAAAGAGGAAAGTGAGACAAAGTGGGAGGACACACTGATAAGAGGTGCTGTCTTAAGCAGAATGCTGCCGTGGACAACTGGTCAACCCTGGACCTTTGGTAGGCTGTGTGAAATATGCCTCACGGGCAGGAAGCAGGGGTGTTTAGCGACCATATCCAATCTCCTACTGGGGGAGCGTTGCTCACATTCCTCCCCTCCCCCAGAATTAAATCATCTTAACACTTGTCCCTCAGCATCTGCGGGGGAGTCGTTCCAGGACACCCCTTATACCAGAATCCACGGACGCTCAAGTTCCTTATCTAAAATGGTGAAGCATAGTCAGTCTTCCGTATCCATGGATGCAGAACCAGCAGATTCAGCCAACTTTGGAATCTACAGTTGGTGAATTCGCGGATGTGGGGACCTGTGGGTACGGAGGGCTGACTGTACTTCTCAGCTGCTTCTGTGTTGATTAACTTCCCCTGGCACTGGAGAGGGCCCTCAGGCAGAGAAGCAGCAGCTACAGGCAGTGGGTGGGGAAGCCGGGGGCCACTGCATCAGGGATACTCACCCGGGGGCCTGGAAGGGTGGGCTTTCCCAGTCTGCCCTAGCTGGCTTCTGTTGGGCAATTTTCCCAGAGAGTGGGCAGAAAGTTAAGCTGATCCCATTTCCCTTGCTTTAGAAAGTCACCCAGATTCTTTATATTTTGAATCCCTAATGCCATGGGACATACAGACCCCAAATGGCCTTTCTGTATGGCCAGGCTATATTCTTAGTCGTTGTAGCCCAGCAGAGTGGATTTGAAATTTATGGTGGTGGTTGATTCCATCAAAGACAACACAGAGCGCTCCTAATAAATTCCTTGTTATCTTTTACAACTATCTCGGGCAAGCATTGTTCCTCTCAACACCATGTCAGCCAGAGTGAATGTTACCCCAGACAACCATGAATTGAAGGCTAAAGAGTTTTGGGGCCAACATAACTAGCTTTGAAATGGAGCCAAAGAGTCTTTCACCAGTGGAAGGGGCAGATCTGAGGTAGGGTGAACTCAGATGACCTTTGCCTCGAAGAGACCCCCTAGCTTCGGGAAGTCCCTGAAATTGTGGGTAACACAATCTTAGCCACCAAAGCTTGGAGGAAGAAGAAAAAGCAGTGGTGGTGACAGGGTAACAATGTATTTGTGGTAATAGGCGCTAATTAACCCAGAGGGCTGATTTTAATCATTGCTGTCATCTGTTGAAATCATCTAGCTGACAGAGTGGTACAGATTCATCTTTTCCAATAGGCAGATACTCAAAAACTGCTTTATTTTTACTTTCTACCTCTCCTCTTAGATTAAAAAAAGCCTAAAATTAGAATAGGGACACATTTTTTCCTAGAATCCCCTTACAGTTTCCCTTGAGTTTCTTGGTACATTCTTCTGTATGTGGCTTTGCTCACTGCATTGGGTGAACTAGACAGAGAGCAAGTCCATATTTCTTAGTCAACAGTTTTTTTCATGGCTGCCATGATAAACTTCTCCGGATCTTCTAATAAAGCTTCAAGTATGGGGGCAGGGTCAACATACACTCAGCATTGCTGTGTTGATAGCTCTGTGTTACATGCTAAAGAGATGCATGAAGAGGTGGTACTTGATTTCACAATCTCATGGGAGCTGTGTGTGCATTTAGATTTATAGAATCATGCAGTGGGTCCTTTGCCTCTCGGAGTGAAGCAAGGTCATGTGGAAACATCTGGAGCAATGCCTGGATGCTTGGTCTCCCCACGGGATTAGGCAATAGTGCTGGTCCAATAGGCACCCCAGCAGTGGACAGAATGGTATCATTTATGGATGGCATCCTGGCATTTGCCCCTGCGGTCCACGGGCTCACCCGCCCTTTCCTATAGGAGTGGGTGGAGGAGGGGAACAGACCTGAAGCTTCCCCTCCCCTGGGTGTCTGTCCAGGTGTTCCAGGGTCCAGGTCATGTCCTGGGAAGTTCAGTCAGCGACCCCACATGTTGAGCCTAAGTGATCTGCCTTCGTTGGTTTGAGGAGTTGGTCGTTTTTAAGGCATTCTCACGGCAGGAGAGGCATGAAATTGTTTCAGACCGCAGGGTCTGATGAAGTTGTGCATGGCACATACTGGCAAATCCCGTGTCAAGCGTCTCCCTGGCACAGCCCCAGCGCTACCCCCAGGGCCTGAGCTCTCTGAGCAGCCGGGTTGGAATCCTCTGCACTTCTCAGACCCTTGAGCCGCACCACCTGGCATTCACTTCCTGCATTGTCTTATGGTTGTTAATTTTGAGTCATCAGCATCTTTGCTGATAGGAACCATGTGTGTTCATGCTCTGTGGCCTTCCAAGGTCTTGGTACAGGTTCCACCAGCAAGAAGCTGTGTGGCGTCCTGCATCTCTGCCCCGGTCCTCCTCAGATTCCCCATCAGACTCCTCCTCAGGCACATCACCTCGTCAAGTGCGTACCGTGGGCCCAACCCAGTTTGGCAGGAAAAGGAGCCGAGAGAAGTATATGAAATGTTCTTTTCCTCAAAGAGCTTCTGGAATGGATGGAGAAATGAGGTATTCACATGTGAGAGAAACACAATCTCTGACTTTCCAGAATTAAATAGGAGCACGAGCAGCCCGGAAGTGGGAGGGCAAAGAAGGAAAGGCCTTGAGTGCAGAGAGGGCGGGTGTCATCACAAAGCAGTAGGGATGCAGGCTGCCCCAGCTCCAGGTGTGCTGTGGGCTTGGCTTAAGGGGAAAGAAAAGCCCGGGCTGCTGGATAAGCCGAGCTTCGCCATCATCCTCCCTCCAGTGCATGTGGTCTGCGTCTGTGCCCAAGGGCCTGGTGAGGGACAGTATGGAGCGGTGGGGACTGGGGTGAGGGCAAGAGGGCTTTCCTCGTCCAGAGGGGTGGAGGTGCGCTAAGTGCCTGTGTGGCAGGGACTCAGGCCTGCCTTGCCAGTTCTTCTGGTTTTTCCAAAGAAGCTGGAAATCTGGCTTTTTGTATGAAATTGGGGAACTCTTGCAACACTGTATGAACCAAACTAAACATATCTGCTAATCTTCAGCAGGATTGTGACCTTTGGCCTTTGCCATCCCAGCGTGTCCTCCTACAGGGTGACATCACCGGGGCAGCCTGATATCCATCTGCTCTTTTTTTTTTTTTTTTTTTT
>RJWK010042859.1:0-18999 GCA_004363435.1 Platanista minor
GAGATAATAAATGCCTGCTGTTTAAGCCTCTAGTCTGTGGTACTTTGTTATGCAGTCCTAACAAACTAATACACCATCCTGGCAGCAAAGAAATATCACTACGCCTGTCACTTTCTGAATCAGGGCTTGGGGGGTGTTGCTAAGACCCACCAAAGTTCCACACTGTCTATGACATGCAGAAAGTGTTCAGAAATCATTCATCAATGGCGCATCATGATCAAAAGATGAGGAACCGAGCAGGAAAAAATAGTCTTTGGAGAATTCATTGTTTCTGTTTCCTGGAACTGATACAATGATGGTCTTGGGGTAGGAGGCCCTGAACCCCAAAAGGCTATAACCACGCCATGCACTTAGTCTCTGCCACACGTCCAGTCCTGTGATGAGCTCTTCTCATGTAATAACTCATTAAATGCTCATACTACGTCTTCAAATCAGCTGCCATTGTTACCTCATCCTATGAGGAAGGAGAGTTCTCAGAGCTTGCATGCAGAGTTGCTGAGGTGCGTATACCCAGCCCACTGCATCCTGAGTATGCTTTGCAAGCCTGCAGGAGGCTGTGGATAATAGAGGCCTCCTCATCTTCCAGCCCTTTCTCCCTCCTAAACATTTCCCGATGATTTATTTGTTGTTATTTTTTCTCCGTTTAATCACCCAGGATCTGCTGCTTGGAAACTGGTTTAAAAACAACAGATTTTTTTTTTGGCAACAGCTGCTAAAAAGACATCAAATGGAAGCAAATATATTGGTAATAATGTTTCTTGTGGGGAAACATTTGTGAAATATAATGCAATCTTCTACAATGATATTTTCCAAAGCCCTGCAAAAAAAATTAATAAAGAGGGGAAAAGGGGAACAAAACTCTTTTTTTTTTTTTTTTTTTGCAGTATGCGGGCCTTTCACTGCTGTGGCCTCTCCCGCTGCGGAGCACAGGCTCCAGACGTGCAGGCTCAGCAGCCATGGCTCACGGGCCCAGCCGCTCCGTGGCACGTGGGGTCTTCCCAGACTAGGGCACGAACCCTTGTCCCCTGCATCGGCAGGCGGACTCTCAACCACTGCGTCACCAGGGAAGCCCCAAAACTCTTTTATCATATTAGATTTTTATTGACTGTGGTGTCAGGGGGGTTACTGAGGGCCTCCGGTCTGGTGCGCTTTGTAAAGAGTCACCATCAAAGATTTATCATATGTCTTGTTTATGCCTTTTCTCCTTCCAACAGGTACCAGAATTGTAGGACTACAGGTGGGATACTGTGTTCCACTTGTGGTTGCCATGAAGAGGGACATTTCTCCTAAGCATTTTCTGGTGTCTCTCTGCCTGTGTTACTCTCTTCTCCCTGAGGATGTGGCATGATTTACCAGGTCAGTAAATTTGGGAAGAATCAACTGGGCACACTCATCTCCCAGCCCAGTCTCTCTTTTTTTGTGTGGTCCTGGCTGCTCCCCGAAAGCAATCCTGGTTCTTCCATGCTCTAGCCTCTCCTGTTCATGGCCTGTGTCGAGAAGCCTGGTGCAGCAGGGGTTTTTGGTGTCCTCCATCACCCATCTTTGGTTGCAGCCATAGCTTTTGCCTATCTTTGGTTGCAGCCATAGCTGCGGTGATTCAAGCTCAGACTCAGGTAGCAGAATCCCCCCTCCAGGGCATGTTACAAGTCATTCCACTTCCTGCCTCAGGGACTTCTTTGGAGCTGCAGGAAACTGCTTGACCAGCAAACTCATACGGTAGGAGTGCCAGGGAGTTACATCCCTGGAGTCAACACTAAGTCAAGGGGGAGACAAGCCAGGGGATACCTGCTCCTGCTTCCCATCATTCAGACTCTCATTTCTGCTTCTTGGAATCACCTTCCAAATAATCTACCTACACCCAAGCCCTTGTCATAGACCCTAGTTTGGAAGGAACCCAAATTAAGACACAGGGAGCTCAGCTCGGTGCTCTGTAATGACCTAGATGGGTGGGATGGGGGGTAGGTGAGAGGGAGGTCCAAGAGGGAGGGGATAGTTGTATACATATAGCTGATTCACTTCGTTGTACAGCAGAAACTAACACAACATTGTAAAGCAATTATACTTCAATAAAACAAACAAACAAAAAAAGACACTGCTGGATGCTGCATTCCGTGAACTGAGATGTTTTGCTCCGACATGAGGCAAAGGCCTACAGCCTCTATCCACAACTTCTCTTTGGCCTCTATATTAACCTGGATTTTTTTCTGAAATGGCACAGACCTGGCAGGAGAAGATTTGTGCTCTTTTTTTGTGGAGATACACAGAGATCCCATCATGCAGAAATATTTAACGCATGCAAAGTATTTTGTAGTTTTCAGAATAACTTGCATCTGTGCTTTCCATAGTGTGAGGGAAACACACATAGCAAAAACATCTCACAAGGCCACTCTTTACCTACACAACCTCAGACACATCATGAACTCATCTGAGCAAGCATTAAATAAGATAAAGTGTATCTAAGAAAGAATGTTGCCTTAAAATGCTCACTTTGAACTAGAAGGCAGGAATTGGGAAGTGTGAATTATTAGAGTTTGGCAGCAAAGGTTGTATGGCCTTTAAGCCCCCAGTATGAGATACCAATACAGCATTGGAGGGTGGGTAAGAGTCTGCTTACCATGCCCTGGGCCTTGCTTGGGTCCATTGTGGATTCTGACCCTAGCACTTACTAGTGTGTGATCTTGTCTAAGTGGCTTAACATCTCTAGGTCCTGGTATCCACATCTGGAAAATGGGCCTAAAGATACTGAAATTATTTCCTGAAGTGGAGTAAGGATGAATACAATGAAGTAGGAAGAACAGTTAGCAAAGCGTTCAACGCATAATCAATGCTCGACAGTTGTGTCCATTATCTACCGCTATGTACACATCACCACAATACTTGGTGGTTTCAAAACATGATAAACATTTATTATATCATACAGTTTCTGAGAGTCAGGAACTTAGGGATACTTAGCTGGGTGTTTCCAGCTCAGAGTTTCCCATGAAGATTCAGTGAGATGTCTGCTGGGGCTGCAGTCATCCAAATTTTGCCTGGGGTTGGAGGATCTGGTGCCAAGATGACTGCCCCTCATGGCTGGCAAGTCTGTGTTGGCAGTTAGCAGAGGACTGAGCTCCTCGCCACAGGGACTTCTCTATAGAGCTGGCACAGTGTCCGTATGACATAACAGCTGGCTTCCTATACGTATATGTACATGTAGACCTAGAATCTAGATCCATATCTCTCCGTTTCTATTTCTAGACCAAGAGAGTTTATGATAAATTTTAAAGTCACTGGTTCTAACCATCAGATAAGAGAGGAGTGAGGATTCCATGATCCTTCAAAAGGAGTATATTGGATTTGGATTAGTGGAGAGGCAGCAACAACACATGCAAAGGCATGGAGGAAACAGTGACATATATCTGAAAGACAGATGGAAAGACCAGTTGCATAAAAGCATTGGATAGCCAAAGACTCAGGCTGGAAAGAACACAGGGAGACAGAAAAAAAAAAGGCTGGAAGTGCAGAAGGGAACAGCAAGGTCAATGACACATGACCGGGAGCATCTGAGTGGAGAACTAACCTGACTGAAACAGCAATGACTGTGATAGGCTTGGACACGGTGTATTTGGGCAGCTTGAAGAATTCTGGAGGCAGAAGACTGCGCAACATTTCACTGTTCGTTTATTATGAGCAAAATGCCTGTCCTCACAGGGTAATAGGGACTAATTTACTTAAAGAGCCCTTGAGAGAACATAGTATACGTTGCCTTCCATACAAGTTGAAATTAACGCACTTATAGATGACAACTGTGAGCTGACAGCCCAAGTGATCTTCCTGGGATTTAGTAATTATGGCCAAGGATGGGCACATTTTGAGGAAGCCTTGTGGTGGCAGACACTTTGCCAACTTTTCTGGAATCATGTCATCGGTATCATTTGAGGAGCTTGCATTTGCACTGCTGTGTACAAGGGTCTTCACTCATCCCTCATAGCCCACTCAGTGGTAGCTGAACATAATTTCCTGTTAACCTAGTCCCACCTCCTGATTCCCAGAGTGGGAGGCAGCATGTTAAGGGGTCAGAGCTTGTGCTGTTGAGAGTCAGACTGACTTGAGCTCAAAACTCCAGTCACTTAATGCATGGTTTTCATGAACTTCTGTTAAAAAAATACTAATAGATGTATATGTACATAATATATGTATATAAATACAGATTAATGCCTGGAAAGATTGTAGTGACAACTGAAATTTACTTGGAAATGTATCTAGCATATGGAAGATAATATGTTTATCTTCTCAATTTTGTTTATCTTCTCAATTCACATAACAGAATATAATATATAAATACGGAAAGGAATCAGACTTTATTCTCTGCGGATGGTGACCTATAAGCAGTAGTGGCACCCTGATTGTCATGTCTTAACCCAGAAGAATACTTTGGTCAAGTGAGGTCTCCAGAACCCATTAAAATTCAGAGACACTCCAGGTTTTCCTGTATTGTTCCTTTTTTTTTTTTTTTTTTTTCTTTTTTTCTGTACGTGGGCCTCTCACTGTTGTGGCCTCTCCCACTGCAGAGCACAGGCTCCAGACGCGCAGGCTCAGAGGCCATGGTTCACGGGCCCAGCCACTCCACGGCATGTGGGATCTTCCCGGACTGGGGCACGAACCCGTGTCCCCTATATCGGCAGGCGGACTCTCAACCACTGCGCCACCAGGGAAGCCCTATTGTTCCATTTTTAACCCACTCATTGATGACCCTGGAATTTCTACCCTTGGACTCTGGTTATAACATCCTAAGCACGTTGACTTGTGTCCAACTCTGCTTTCGAATTACAAGTTTTTATCTATCTTTGGTGTTTAATCTGTGTCTTACCCACAGTCTAACCTTTGCTTAGCTTTCCTCTTCCAGATTGACAGCTCAAAACCTGTTCTCTGGTATAAGCCAAAGAAATCATCCAGTTCAAACATTCCTTATGATATGTGAATCAAGCCCACAAGCTACTCTTGGGAAACACATTGGATGAGACAGAGTTAAGCATTTGTTACTGAAGCCCCTAAGAAGCTGGGGTCGTTTGCTATTTTACAGTAAAATTTTGTCTGCTCTGACTAAAGTCATCAGAAGATATGGGGTTTAATATTACAACTAGCAAATAATTGATTGCTGATCCCAGGGCCAGAGAAAACCAATGAGACCACATTTACATGGCAGGGTGTGGGATAATAAGATCCAGGTTTCAGATCTAACTGGGAGAAGTTTTACTTGATGAAGTCTGAGGGATTTGAGACCAGAATTCTAATAAGTAGGAATAAATTTGGACCAAGGGAAATGGTATTTAGTGTTCAGTCTGAAAAAATAAAGTACCAGATCTGAGAAAATGGCTGAAAAATTAATATTTGAAAGGGTCTCAGGTAAGAGGAAGATAGCCATGTCTAGGGCTGGAGCCATGGATGTTCCAGAGCTAAGACCTTGAATCAGACGCTGGGGCATATCTTTCATTTGGCGCCATGGGTGTACGGCAGTGGGTAGACATGGACCTGGTAAGACTTTGCTTCTCTGAGCCATGGTTTCTTCTTCTTGTAAAATGGGGATCATCATGTCTATCTCATATTTAGTACTGAACCATATATGGGGGAAACAACAGACAACACAGCACAAATGTGCAAGAATTGCTTATAAGACAAATGCCAGTTGAAGTTTAACCTTAAACAGATGGTGCACTCTTCCCGGACTTCTGCAGGACACACTTCTCACCATGCAAGGAAACTTACAAATTGTTCCAGCTGTTCCCAAATCTCATTCAGGTTTTTGGCCAAACAGGGATGACGGTTTGCTTTAACTCCATTACCTTTCCTTTAGAACCTTCTACTCCCAGGAGGGATTCTTCATTTCCAGGGCTCATAGGAGGGCCCAGGAACAAAAGATGGTTTGTGGTTGGGTGTAAGACAGCCATTGGGTTTTTTTTTTTCATTTTTTGGTGGTTTGTTGTTGTTGTTAATTCAGGTGATAGCAGGTGATTGCCTGCAAAGCACCAGCCTAGGACACCTGTTCTCACCTTGATGCCTTTCACCACTATGAAAGGGGCTCACCTCAGAAGTGGGGCTACACTATGACTTCCTCTTGTTTATATAATATGCAAGTGTAATGATATAATAATACAATAATATAAATATATATGATATATATAATGTATAACATATATTTTTAAATTTTTTTTAATTTTATTTTTTATTGAAGTATAGTGATTTACAATGTTGTATTAGTTTCAGGTGTACAGCAGAGTGATTTGGTTGTATATATATGTATTCTATCTACATATAATATAGATATATTATTCTTGTTTCTTTTCCATTATAGGTTTTTAAGAGATATTGAATATAGTTCCCTGTTCTATACAGTAGGTCCTTGTTGTTTATTTTATATATAGTAGTGTGTATCTAGGTATATATGTATATATAATGACTATAGAGTATAATAATAAACTCACATTACTGGGGACTTGTAATGGACCGAATATTGTTCAAAATACTTTCAACATTTAGTTCTCTCAACAACCCATCATACGAGAGAAATGCCAGTTCCCCCAAATTACAGATGAAGATGCTGAAGCACAGGAAGGTACCCAGGGTGATGCAGCTGGTAAGGGTGAACAGAAGTTGAACCCAAGCAGTCTGCTCCAGAAATAGCACTTGTACCCTACAGACCCACACCCTGCCTCTACCTGCATCTGTGTGTGTGTTGGAGAGCTAGTATGGTTCTCACAATTTGGGTACCAGCAGATTTCCAGGAAGCAGTATACAATGCCGACATCTAGACCTGACTCACCATATGGAAAGCACATCTTTCAAATCTATTTCATTGCCTCCTCTATAGGTGATGCCGTCTGTCTGTCACCTCTCCCTAATCCCCACCTCATGCCTTCAATTCATATGCCATAAACATGTCACCTGCTTTCTCTGGACTTCATTTCTGCATAAATGAACCGTTTTATAATTGAATGCATGAATATATAGGACTCTACAATTTCATAGATTCCATACACTTAATCTTTTCATGTTAATTACACTTCTAAATAGAGCTTTGGTCAAAAGGGGACATCAAAATTATTAAGGGGTGGGTATGGAACCCACCCTTAAATCTGAATCTGCTGTTTATTCTATAACATGGTGCATCATTAATTAAAAGGAGACTTTTTCCTTAGTTTTTAAAATATATTTAGAGAAGGTGGTCTTATATATAACACATTAGGCCCAAGTTGCCTAAATAATCATTTCAATATACTGATATCAAACATAGTTTAAGTCATTTATCCAAGTGGTTCAAGGGTCTAGAATATAACTCAGCCAGAAATGTTTAAATGACAAAGCCAGTTTCCCATAGGCAAAGCCTTTGACCATGAATGTGCCCCTCATTCCTTTGATTTATATAACATCTGTTATATCTGAGAGTCTGAGACAATTTTCTAATAGAGAAAAATAAATCTAGACTTTCTTCTTTAAAACTCCAGCTCAGCAGGCAGGGTCTAAGTGAAGTCTTCAAGTGTGTGTGGTCCATAGTCTTCTCTGGACATCAAAATGAAATCAGGAAATTTAGTGTTGCTCTTGGGGAAAAATAATTATTTTCCCCCATGGGATTTATATATATACTTAGTTTTATTCTCTCTCTTAGGGAATATGCACACACTTAACGTTTAACCCAGAATATCTTCCACTTCCTCCTGACTTCCTTACACTAAACTACTATGATTCCAATTTTTATTTGTTTGCAACCTACCCAGTGCCCGGAAGCCCATAAATAGCATGACTTATCATCACAAATCCCCATCTCATAAATTAGAAACCTGAGCAATCGTTTCTGTAACTATTTAAATAGGTAGTATCAGTCAGGGTTCAACCAGAGAAGCAGAAGCAGCAGGAAACATCACAAGTAAGCTGGGATCCCTTGGGAGCAAACTATTTGAACATCTGGGCGGAACTCACCTGATTAGGGAAGACCCACCAATGGTAATCTTTTTGATGAATTTAAAAACCAACCGATGAGGAGCTTTAAGCACAACTAAAAAATTTCTTTATACCTAGATTAGTGTTTGCTTGATGCCTGGGTATAGTAACAGAGTTGACACATCAAAAAGTCATCAGAGTAACGGAGCTGGCCCATATGGTACTAAAATAAGTACAAATTCTATCACACCACATTGCCTCTCACAAAGTGGTCTCCAGCCTTTGGTTCTCCAGAGAAAACACTTAAAAACAATAGATGCTTCTTCTCACTAACAAATGATTCACTGTAGAGATGATTTTCAAGGTTGGGGTAGGGGTACAAGGTGATAAAATAGTTTTGAATAAGTTGAGAAAACCCTTTTTCATCTGAAGATATCATCGTATCTCTAAATTTTTTGGTAAAAGAGAAACCCAGAACCTCTGGAAATTCAGTGTGATGTAGTTTTCAAGGAAAATCTGCCATTTCACTAGTAATGAGCGAAATGGTGAAGGAACACTTCTAATAGGGTTCTTTGTTCTTGTAGAGTTTAGTTTCTACCAAGGCAAATAATTGCATCTTATTCCATATTTTGTGTAATATTTTACCTATCATCATCCTGATTATAAAGTCAGTTGGGGGCCTGCCCATTTTGTGTTCCCTACAAGCAATGCACATTTGTTCTGAATACAAACCTCCTGGAGTATGTGTTTTCCTACCGTAGACCCAAAACAATGTATGAAAATTTCAAAGAGTGGTAAAGGACTCATGCCAGACTAAAAGTAGACAGAAAACTGATAGAAAACTGATAACAATAAGAGACAAGAACTTCTGACATTAACAACAATAATAATACTGAAACCATCAACTATCTGGTGTCATTTAAGGCAAGGCCTAGTACTCTGCACTCCATAGTTGCAACCAGTATCACCCTTACTTCTATTGCAGCAATCATTAATTTTGGGGATCGTTACTCAGACCATCAAGGAAGGTGCATACATGTTCAGGGGCACATGTTTAACTGAACTTAGGTGTTTTAAAAGTTTTTCTGTAGAAATTGTTCCAGCAGGTGAAATTTCCTTGTCTGAAAAGAAGTCACATTGTTTCTACAGTGATGTCAAATAAATAGCACTGTTTACACATTTATGGTCCTTCTCGTACCAGCCTTTGGGACTGGAATACATCCACTTAGAACTACTCACAAGATCAGTATCTAATAGGCAGGTAAGACTACAAATAAGCAATGAAATATAAGAAGAAGATATAGGAAGGTGTCCCACTGTCTAAGGCTAGGAAGGGTCATACCACAGGAGGTGGTGCAGTAGGTAGCAGTATGGAGTACAGCATTTGGGGATAAAGAGCCTGAGTTCAAATCCTTATTCTAAAAGCAGTTCTGTAGCCTCAAGAAAGTCATATAATTTATATGTGCTTTATATTTCCCATTTAAAAATTGAGCTAATAGCCCCTACCTATAGGATTATATGATAGATGTTAGTTACTTGAAATATGTCAAGTACTAGTCATAGTGGCAATGCATTATATGAGCTCTATAAACATTTGCTGTTATTATTTCTGCAGTGAAGGTAGCAGAGGAATTTAGGAACCAGCTCAGATGCTCTGCTCAGAAGCTGTGAAATTTCTTCTACTAGTGGCCTGTAGTGGAGGTAGATGTGCAAAGGTACGTGCTTAGAAGCCCTGTCTACTTTAGGATCTGATTCCCTGAAGCAAAGTTAATTTCCATCTAGGAAACAAGCTTCATTCAGAGCACAGGCAGAAGGTTGCATTGACAGGGGAGCCTGACCATCAGTATGATTCTGCTCATTGAAATAAAGTTGGGGCTCTGTACAAAATGGGATCTCTATCTGAAGCCTGCTTTCCTTCAGACTTCAGAGAGTGCACACCTATATCCGCCCTGCTTAATATAATCAAAGGATGCTTAACAGTTGTTCTTGGGAGGCTTGGGCAATTCATGTGTTCTTAGGAGGCACAATCAGTAACGCACCATGTTCTGATTACTTGGTCCTTTCCTGTGATGGGGCAAACGATGGGTAACTGCAGAAGTTGATGGAGCGGAGAGATCCGGCCCTTTGAATAGATATTGGCCTCTGGCCAAACCCAAGAAGGCCTGGGATGAGAAGCCCATCTGTCACACTCAAAGTTTTGCTGTCAGGAGCCAGGGGCCAGGACAGTACGTGAGGGGGACGGAAAAGACAGGACTAAATCAACAAAACCAGAAGGGAACTATGATTATAGCTTCTTCACATCCCCCCAGCTTGTGCTGTGTGGCTTCCAGAGACCTTTGCTCTTTTGCTTCTCTAAAATCATCTTCCTTTTCTAAATTTAACCCAGCTTTGTTTTTCAAAACAAAAACAACAAAATAGGGCTTCCCTGGTGGTGCAGTGGTTGAGAGTCCGCCTGCCGATGCAGGGGACGCGGGTTCGTGCCCCGGTCCGGGAAGATCACTTATGCCGCGGAGCAGCTGGGCCCGTGAGCCATGGCCGCTGAGCCTGCGCGTCCGGAGCCTGTGCTCCGCAACGGAAGAGGCCACAACAGTGAGAGGCCCGCGTACCGCAAAAAAAAAAAAAAAAAAAAATTCTGTTTATGTGAGAAGGTAGCAGAGAGCAGGCCTGACACTTCGCTTTGTGAGCTAGTGAACAAAACAGATCCTATGAACACAGAGGTAGTGAGGCTGGCTAAGAAATAGGCACACAAAACATGGATGAGAGAGATGCATAAATATATATGAAGGTGTCGAGAAATCATCACCTTTTAGAATGGAAAGACATTCTTTTAAATGTTCAAATATTCTTGTACTCGAACTCCTCTATAATGTGACTGTCAAATAATTTTCCAGCCTGGGATTATAAATTATGTCCAGGGACAGAGAGTTTATTACTCCCCAAACCAGATCTAACAGTTGGAAGCTTTCTTTGAGTGAAACCAAAAATCTTAATCCCTGATGTTTTCAATCCTCGGTTCATGTTCTACCCTCTACATTTAGCTCTGTGTGGAACAAGTCTGGGATTTCCTAGCTGCTTGTGAGTAAGAAAGTTTATTTCACCTTCCTGTGTCTCAGCTTTTTCTTCTGTAAAGAGAGGGTAACAAAAATATCTATTTCATGGGGTTGCAGTAAATGTTAAATGAGATAATCCAGGTAAAGGATTTACCATCTGATTTGACACAGGGTAAGTGCTCGCTAAATGTTAGGAATTTCTGTAAGTATTATGTTTCATGTGGCAGCTTTTCAAACATTTTAAGAAATTCATTATCTAGATTATCATCGAGGAATGCGAGCTTAGACGTAAAGAAATTCTGTTCTCTAGATCCACCTCACCTAGCCTTTAGGAAGAACCTTCAACTGGCCAGAGAATGTGCCGGGTACTCTGATTAGCACAAAAGTAAGTAAAGCTCAATCCCAGTCTTCTGTGAAAATAAGTGAGGATGCTCATTATCTAGAAGAGAGAGTGAATAGGGAAAGGAGATCTGGACATATGGACAAGACAGAAGTGGATTCTGACCCTGGTGGTGGCGTTTGAGCCTAGCCTTGGATAAACAACTTTAACAGCTCAATCCTCAGTGGGGTGGTGGTTTTTCACTTTCTAGTGCCTAGTCTTAACTAAGCAGAAGATACTGAACAGAACTTTACATTCTCCTTGAAAGGCTTGCAATTCACACCAGGAACACCAGTTACTATATATGTCCTTGAGAGAACTGAGAAACTTTTGCATGTAGTCTGAAAACTGCAATTAAGTAGGTAGCCCTGTGCAATGGATTGGATGTTCATGTCTCCCTAAAATTCGTACTTTGAAATCCAGACACCCAATGTGATGATGTCAGGAAGTAGGGCCTTAGGGACATAATTAGGTCATGGGGGTGAAACCCTCATGAATGGATTCACGCCTTTATAAAAGGAAGCCAGAGAGCTTTCTTGCCCTTTTTTTCACTGTGTGAGGATACAGATAGAAGTCAGCAGTCTGCAGTTTGGAAGCAGGCTTTCACCAGAACCTAACCCTGCTGACACCTGATCTCAGACAGCCAGAGTCCAGAATTGTGAGAAATACACTGTGTTGTTTATAAGCCTCCCAGTCTCTGGTATTTTTCTACAGCAGCCTGAATGGACAAAGATGCCTTGTGATCCTGGGTAAGTGGGCAAGTGTCTCCATTCACTGTAAGTTGAGAGTGTGGATCAAATGTCCTCCAGACCCTTTCAATTCCCAAGGAACAGGTCTGTCCAGCTCATGTAGGGGTGCTCAGAGTCGACCACAGAAAACCCTCCGCGTGCTGGGGTAGAGGGTGAGGTGAAGGCAAGGAGTGGAGAGAGCACATGTAGAGACTAGGAATCTTCCAGCACAAATAATTAAGAGAAGTTGGAATAGTTTCTTCAAATCAATTTAAACCTGACCATTAGCCCTTCTAGGTCTTGGAACAGGGGCCAATTTTCAATCTGTCCTTACTGAGGATCCTTTATGCTCTCAAGGCCAAAGGGAAGACATATGCTTTTGCTTTTGTTCAAAGACTGAAGCTTGAAAAAGAAGTTAACTTTTGACAATTCTGCTTTTTGTTTTACCACACCAAATGCTTCTTAAAAAAGGGTGGCCCAAGGGCTTCCACCAAGGTAAGGAAAAACACAGCAAGAACAAAGAATAAAATACAAGTTAATATTCCAGTAAAATATACACCAATTAAAAACTAGTTGGGTTGGAGATCTACTAGAACTCTAGAAGGTTATTCATTGTGGGGATTAATGGGTTTCTGCAAGGGTTTTGGGCCCTTGGGGTCTTTACAGACTGCTAGTCTACCTCCCTTCCCTCTTCTGATTCAGACTTTCCTCCTCTTTGACTTAGTGTTGAGAGAAGCTCAATTTTGGTTGCATGTTACTTTTTGTAAGTGTGTGTGGTACACGAGCCTTTCCTATGAGAATCATATGCATATAATAAATGCAAGTCATTCGAAGAGATGTCAAAGTCTTTCAGTTCAATGTAGGAGTGTGTACACCAGACTGATCTTTTCTCCTGATTACATACTCATTGCACCACTTTGGCCCCATTAATTTACAAGCCCCAGGAGCCCCTTTCTTCTCCCAGATCCATCTTTATTTTCATTTCAACCAGGAGAATTTTTTATGCTTCTCTCTGGTCAGTGAAGCCTTGTAAGTAACACCTCCATTTTGCTGGTTTCAAATCAAAGGTTCCTTCATCTTCACTGACACAATGTACTCCAATGTCATGAATTCAGAGGTTCAAGGATGCGTCAGAGAGGACAATTCCAGTAAGACTGAAGATGTGTGGATGAATACAAACCCTTCTATCCAAGTGAAGATGGAGTGTAGAGAAACAGAATATCACAATCTTGAGGATTAATCATAGGTGCTGAACACTAAGAAAAGTTTGGAAGAAGTAAATAACTTTGTAATGCTGTTATGGAGTCTACCAAATAAAACTCTCTTTGCTAAAACCTGAACAAAAAGTGCAATGCAAGTAGATGCCCAGCACAATTCCAATCAGGATAATTACTGTGTTATCTCTGCAGGGGAATATGAAATTCTATGGGAACAATAAATTGTTCAGCTACCTTTGAGAGCTCAGTTGAGTCCATCAGAAGCAAAAGAGGTTCCAGAATTCTCTGGATATATTGGAAAATGAAATATAGACATGTTGCACTGCATTCTGAAAGAAATCTTAACCACTAGACAGAATGCTGTTATTCTGGAAGTATTTTATTAAGTTGGTCATGGAGACCCCAAATGAGAGTTGCAGGACTTTAATAGTTTTAAGAATAACAAGAGTATTAACTTTATAATAATTTTGAAAGAGTTTGAAGCAAGTTAATTGGGAAAAGCTAAAATGAAAATGTGTGACCTTGAGCATGTTCTTGCCTCTTCTTTGGCCTCATTTTCCTTGTTAGTCAACTAAGGAGTCTGAACGAGAGGAGACTTGAGATCTCTTCCAAGTTCAACATCCACAGAATAAAGGAGACAGTCATGATTTTCCTTAGAAGAATGGGATACTGCGTAGGAAATAGAGCATGTGGCCTTTAACAAACCACTTCATCTCCCCCAGACTAGGGGTGTAAGGGAGAAGTTGTATTTGCAAAACTTTATAAGGGAAATATCTTCAGCCATCCTCTCTAGGTTCTTCTGACACTAAATTATTACTTCTAATTTTTCACAGTGATTTTTAGATTTGATTAGACCTCCAATAGCCTAGGGCATGGGTTTGTTAACTTGGGTGCCTTGCACTACTGGAGTGCCATGACTATGCTTCAGGCTTGCCGGGATTCCCTAAAGTGGTATGCAAATGTCATGTCCACCAGTATCTATATATGTGTATGTACATGGAATTATGCATATATTCCTCCCTGTTCATGGGAAAATGATCCATAGATCTTATCAGATTCTTAAAAGGACGCAAGACATTCATAATATTTAGGAAGAACTACTGTTGTTATGCAATGTACATGCTATAGACTGAATTGTGTCCTCCCAGATTCACAGGTTGAAACCATAACCCCCAATGTGATGGTATTTGGAAGTGGGGCCTTTAGGAGTGTTAACCTAAAACAATAAAATTGCCACTTATTTTACCAGCAAAATGGGTTTACCTGAGGGCAGCTAAGAATTGCAATCTAGGACATGAAACTATGGTAAGCCGCATGCAAGTCTAGTAAAGCAAAGGGGAGGAAACTCTTTTACAGAGAAGAAAGGAAGTTGGGAGGGGCTGTTATAAACAAAAAGGCCCTTGGAGGAAGCTGAGAGTTCAAAGTATAGTGGCTTTTCACTGGCTGAGTTGTGACAGTCTCTCATTGAATGAGCTGTTGCCAGGCGAAAGAGAAAAATATTACTTTCTCCTGCTGGAAGTAGTAAAGTGGTATCACTTCCTTCCAGAGATACAAGGTACCACTCTTCCTTTTGCTACTTTTATTGGTGTTGAGTGGTAGCTGCCGGGGAACTCTGCCTTCTGGCCTCCCGACTCCATTTTAGTGAGGTTTCTCTTTATTAATGTTCACAGGAGGTGATTAGGTTTAGATGAGGCCATGAAGATGGGGCCCTCATGATGGGATTAGTGCTTTTATAAGACGAGACCCCAGAGAGGTTGCTTCCTTTCTCTCTCTCTCTGCCATGGTTATAGAAGACAGCTATCGGGCTTCCCTGGTGGCGCAGTGGTTGAGAGTCCGCCTGCCGATGCAGGGGACACTGGTTCGTGCCCCGGTCCGGGAAGATCCCACGTGCCGCGGAGCGGCTGGGCCCGTGAGCCATGGCCGCTGAGCCTGCGCTCTGCAACGGGAGAGGCCACAACAGTGAGAGGTCCGCGTACCGCAAAAAAAAAAAAAAAAAAAAAAAAGAAGACAGCTATTTATAAGCCAGGAAGAAGAATCTCAGTGGAGAACCAAATTGGCCAGTACCTTGATATCAGACTTCCCAGCTTCCAGAACTGTGAGAAAATAAATGTCTGTGCTGAAAACCACCCAGTCTATGGTGTTTGTTATGACATCCTAAGCTGACGAATACAGTACAAAATATTGAATTCATGAGACCTACCTTCTAGGCCAATTTCTCTCATTGAATATATCTGTAACCTTGAATATTAAAACACAATTTCCTCTGAGAGGAAAATTCTACTTATGTTTTCCATATCATTTTGAAATTGAATGGTATAAATAAATTGGTTTTGTATTTCCTCTTTACTTAATAGATGAAGAAACTGGAGGTCCCCTAGCTGGCTAATGAAGGACTAGCTGCAGAGCAGTAAATGCCCACCACACTAAACTGTGTGCTACTTAAAAGCAAAGAGCTGAGAGTTTATGGTCGAGAGCATCTAACACTGATATAACATGGACGCATGTCCTATAATTTCTAGTTAGTGGACTGAAACATGAAACAATCAAATAATGCCTATTTTAAATATGAACAAATGATTATTTGTAATTGACTGGATTTTCTACTTAGGAAAATCAACTGGAAAAAAGATCATTATAATTGCTGCATTACAAATGAAGACTCTGACCCTGCGGAGAAGCTCAGGAAAATAACACAAATCTCATGACTAGTCAAAAGCAAAAGCTGTATTTAAAACCTAGACCTTTGTACTGCAAAAAACTGTACTTTTCAGCTTGACAAAGTCTTTCATTTGGCATCCACTAGAGAGACTATTTAAAAAATTATAATTTAATTCTAAATTATGTTTGTTTTATAATATGAATTGAGCTTACCTTTTGTTTACCTTACAAAATAATTAATGTATTTGTTCCACCTTGTAGGTCTTAAATAACTCACAGAGTGTAAAATATAAATAATTCCTAATAACTGTTTAAATTGCTTCCTTTGTTACTGTCCTATTCAGGTTTTCCATTTAATCCAGTTGCTGTCAATTATATGTGTATATTACAAAAAAGTCATTCACAAATATTTATCGAATGCCCCCTACGTGCTGGAATAATGTGTGTTTTCATTTTGTTTTGTTTCGTACTGGAGGTACAATGACAGGGACTAACTACAGAATCTCTATCTTCAGGACTTAATATAATAGAAGATGAGCAAATAGACTGGCAATTATAATACAATGTATTATGTTCATGTCCATATTTTTGGAGACCTTAGTATATATTGTCTTACAATAGTAAATCATATGTCTGTTGTATTACTCTTCTAAACTCTCATTTGTGTGTAGTTTTTCAAATTTTGTTTTCTTGATTAAATTTTCCAAATATTTATCTTTTTACTTAAAGATTCAGCTCCTGAAGCTCTTTTGCAATTCTATGAATTTTCAAGTGTTTTAATTAATCTGTTTATATTTTTCTCTTTTTTCCTTTTTATGACTTTGCTTAGGGTTTTAGTTGTTATTGTCTTGCTTTTTAGTATGCTTTCCTTCTATTATTTTCAGTCAATGTCTTTTATTTTTATAAATCACTGGATGGATCTGATTGAAGACAGACTCTGAAACAAACAATAATTCATCTTTAGGCCCCCAGGCAAATGATTTTGGAAAGACATAAAGCAGGAGATGGGGCATTTCTGCCTGTTAATAATAATTTGCTTCTCCTCCCAAATCCTTTCAGATAAGACTCTCACAGCAGGCATTTGGGTCCTGAAGACCTCTTCTGGTTGGGTTCTAGAGACCAAGCATACATTTTGGCATCCATCAAGTGCAGTGGGTTCTAATCCTGACTCTGCTGTGTAAGAGAGGAACATCTTTGCCTAATTGCCTAACCTCCTTCAGCTTTGATTTCTGCTTTGGTGAAAACTGAGGTTCATAACACCAGCCTCCTAAGAATGACTTGCTGTATAAGGAAAGGGTAAAAACTTTGTCCACAAGCTCAGGCGTAGAAACTCTACTTTCTTTAAGTCAAATTAAATAGGACTCCTCACCCCAGCTTGGTAGGAAATTTAATCTCAGTCAGTATTGGACCTCACCATCTGCCAGTAATGTCCCAAGTCTGGAGGTTTAGTTGGCACTTAGAAAAAGAAGTCATGGCCTCTGACCTTCAGGCCATTCTGGTGGCTGTAACATCCCCATTGTCTTCACTCCCTGTGGCCCCTGGAAGTCTGATGGCTTTGCTGGAAATCCTGCCAATGTTTAGCTGATGGACATGTTCACCCTTGTCTGATGGGGGCCGCTGCAGAACCGAGCTGACCACAATGGGAGGACACAGTGGTCTCCACCTCAAGGGCGGCTACCTCCTTTCCAGGCAACCACTTCCCTCTCCCCCCATTTTTTTCCCCACTTTCCCTCCTTGCTCCCAAAACCCCATCCTTCCTTCCCCTTCTCTCCCACAGAGATGGTTTTCAGTGAGCCCAGACTTTTACAAAGAAAAAAAAAAATGACACGAGTCTTTGGGAACTTCTGTTTTTATATGGGAAAAGCAGGCAGTTGGCCTATCTACAATTTGAATTGGGGTCAGTGGAAAGATAGGAAGCACAAACATCAATGAAAATATTTTAATCATTTACCCTGGCACACATATAAATTGCTGACCGCTCAAAAATGTAGGAGTAGCCCCTTCCTTCTCTAAAAAAAGTTGGTAATTATTTGATAGATACAGAGTTTGAGTTTAGGATGATGAAATGTTATGGAGATGAATAATGATGATGGTTACACAGCAGTGTGAATGTACTTAATGCCACTGAACTGAACACTTAAAATTTGTTTGAATAGCAAATTTTATGTTTTATATATTTCACTAAAATTAAAAAATATTCAGTGATTCCTTAATCAGACAAAATATAAAATAGTTCTTCAGATGACCACCAAGGTTCTCGCCTTTCCAAGCATCTTTCTTTTATGCCCTTTGTATCCTCCAGTTTTTGCTGTGATGTTGTTGTATAAGAAACAATTTCAACATTTAAGTGATTTACAATTAATATGTACTTCTCACTCATATCAGATGCTAGGGTTCTGCTCTAAGCTATCGATTAGTTCAGGACAGCCTGAACTGTCTTCTCATTCCAGGACTCAAAAGGAGAGAGTCATATTTTGAATGTGATAGTCTCAGGGTGGAAGGCAGGAGTGCAACAGAGCTGGTAAAACTGGTGGAAATTGCCAGTGACTATGGTCTTCTGCTTGGAAATGGCACATCAGCGTTTCCTTCAATCCCACTGGACAAAGCGCTGGGTCCATGCCCAAGCCCAATAACCATTAGACAGGGAAAGTAACCCCTCCCTTTGAGGTAGGAAAGAGGAAGTTTCTATTTGATTTACAACAATAAAATGTACTGAAGTCCATACTTCTAGTCACAAATACTCACTCTCCTTCTTTCCACAAACAAATGTACAAACAGGGCCTCTCTGGTGGCGCAGTGGTTGAGAGTCCGCCTGCCGATCGATGCAGGGGACACGGGTGCTTGCCCCGGTCCGGGAAGATCCCACATGCCGCGGAGCGGCTGGGCCTGTGAGCCATGGCCGCTGAGCCTGCGCGTCCAGAGCCTGTGCTCCGCAACGGGAGAGGCCACAGCAGTGAGAGGCCCGCGTAACGCTAAAAAAAAATATATATATATATATATATATATATATATATATATATACAAACAAAAATTTCATATAAAAATGGCATCCG
>RJWK010042860.1:0-18996 GCA_004363435.1 Platanista minor
GGGTAAGCTGTGATAAAGTGAGAGAGTGGCATGGACATATGTATACTACCAAACATAAAATAGATAGCTAGTGGGAAGCAGCCGCATAGCACAGGGAGATCAGCTCAGTGCTTTGTGATCACCTGGATGGGTGGGATCGGGAGGGTGGGAAGGAGGGAGACGCAAGAGGGAGGAGATGTGGGAACATATGTGTATGTATAATTGATTCACTTTGTTATAAAGCAGAAACTAACACCATTGTAAAGCAATTATACTCCAATAAAGATGTTAAAAAAAAAAAAGAGCAAAAATACGTTCAACAGCTCTTTTTCACATTTTGCTTTGGGATAGCCAGTGAATTTGTGTGTGGTAGAAAAGATTTTCAAGGTCACTCATTTCATTTCAATATACAATTTCAATATGTAGTTTCTAGTTTACAAGAATATATAACCGTCAAATCCACTTAACCAGTCTCATGGGAACTTCAATACCCCGGAATAGAACCAACAAATGGTGAAGGGACCTCAGTCAACCTGTCTGCATTATAGGATCTCACCTTTTCTCTCAGGAAACCACGGACACTGGGCATGACACACCATAGCCTTCTAGGCAGAGAAACTGTGTGAGACCATCAGTGTCAGTATGAATATCAACTCTTGATAAAGCTTAATTTCTTTCCTATTTTTTTAAAGGAAAAATTCTAATATTTTCTTCCTATACCCCAGTGTATCATCCTACATACCCCTACTCAAAAATGTGTAGGCTAGAGAATAAAGGCACAAAAAGACCCAGTTATGAAGCAGTTTTATCTCTGAGATGATTCTGTGGAATTCACCCACAACAGACAGAATATACTGAGCATAAAGTGAAGCTATGTGAAAGGTAGCTATTTCTGAGGCTGAAATAATCCTTTGGAGAACACACTGCATTTTGTTAAGTTGTCAACAAATAGATTTCTGTGTCTCCTTGTATGTTGTGCTGTGACTATCTTCTAAATACCACATTCCACTGTCAGCTTGATATTTAAAACCAGCTGGCCTCACTCCACCGCCATCCATTATGTTGCATTGTTTTACAAGAAATGTGACTTCTCTGGCAGTAGACATGTTGATTCCAAGGAAACTGTTTTCTACATTTTACTGTATGGATTTTTAAAATATATTTATCCTAGACACAGAAGATGTAACCTTGAAACAACTGAACTTATTCAAACAGCTAATAGATTTATACATGCTGCTCCATTTTCTCAAGATGAATTCATTTCAAATATTTTTAAAAATAAAGTTTAAAATCCCATCTTTTTTGGCTCAGATGCTTGCAGGGGAGTTGGCTCATGATGCTTTCTCATTCGGGATCATCTTCTGTTGCTAAGAGACTTGCATAAGCTTAGGGATGACTTAAGATCATTGGTAGAAAATATACTCAGAAGCTAATCTATGAGTGGCCATTTTTATACAAAGAATCTTGATCAGATAGACTTTCAAAGAGAAGGTATCTTCCTTTTCTTTTGAGAACAGTGGGAGCTCAAGCCTGAAATTTAAGCATAATCCATCACTACCATGGTCAATTTGATTCAGTATTCAGGGTGACATCGACACTGTTAGAGCCTGAATTTTCCTCCTACATCCCAAATATTTGCCCTAATACAGAATGAATAAGAAAGTTCAAATTCTTAACTATTGCACATATTTACATGTGCTGAGTATATTAGTTATCTATTGCTGCATAATAAATTACCACATATATTTGTAGCTTAAAACAACACACATTTATTATCTCATAGTTTCTGTGGATTAGGAATCTGAGCATAGCTTAGCTGGGTCCTCTGCCTCAGATGCCCTATGAGGTGGCAATCAAGATGTCAGACAGGGCTAGAGTCTCATCTCAAAACTCAACTAAGGAAGGATCCACTTCCAAGCTCACGTCATGATTGTGGACAGAATTCGGCTCCTTTTGGCTTGTTGGACTGTGAATCCCAGTTCCTTGTTGGCTGTTAGCCACAGGTCATCCTCAGTTCCTTGCTACATGGGCCTCCTATACAAGGCAGCTTGCTTCAACAAAGCAAGCAAAGGGAAGTGTCTGGATAGCAAGATGGAGTTTACAATCTCTTATAACCTAATCATAGAAGTGACATCTCCTCATAGTTGAGAAAGTTCACTGAAGCAAGTTACTCAAGGGAAGGGGATTACACAAAGCCATGGGTACAAAGAGGTGGAAGTATTTAGAGGCTATCGTAGAAGCTACCTACCACACTGAGACACAAGATGCCTCTCCCTTTCATTATGACCACTTTTGGCCTTCTCATCTGTAGATAACACATGTAGGATATGCACATAATAATTTTAAAAAAACCTTTTCTGCTTACAAGTAATAATGTACCAGTGAATTCAGCCAGATTCAGGTCAAAAGAAGATTGACAGAAAAGGCTTTAGACCAAGTGTTTTAATTTTGCAACTCCTGATATCAATACATGTTTTTCTTTCGTGATTTATAATGTCTACCACTAGTAGAGTCAGAATATATTTTTCTTCAATTTTTTTTTTTTTTTTTTTTTTTTTGCGGTACGTGGGCCTCTCACTGTTGTGGCCTCTCCTGTTGCGGAGCACAGGCTCGGCACGCGCAGGCTCAGCGGCCATGGCTCACGGGCCCAGCCGCTCCGCAGCATGTGGGATCTTCCCGGACCGGGGCACGAACCCGCGTCCCCTGCATCAGCAGGCGGACTCTCAAACATTGCGCCACCAGGGAAGCCCTTTTTCTTCAATTTTAAAGTAACAAACTAAAAATGGACTGTAACATTTTTCAAACAATTAGTGCCAAATAATAGTCACAGGTAAAGAAGCTCTCTCTAGCCTCCATTAGCAAATTTCAAGACTAAATATATTAGAATCACTGGCTCGTTTGGGGTTTCTCCAATAAGGAGACTTTATACACGTGTCTAAGTGTAGGCATTTTTAGCAAGGAGGCAATGTCAGGAAACACGAGTGGGGAAGTGGGGAAATGAAAATGGAAGCGAATGCAACCAATAAAGAATGTTTTTAAGCTAGTTACCATCGTGGCGACTGGAGGTCAGTTTCAGTGGGGAACCATGGGAAACAATAAAGAATACACCTCAGAGCTATTCCAGCTAAGAATGAGAAAGCTGGGGTATTTGCAGTAAGTCCCCTACATACGAACCTTCAAGTTGCAAACTTTCAATGATACAAACGTGCATCCGCGTGTCCAATCATGTAAGTTAGTTCATGTGTCTGATGTACATTGTCACGTGGGTGCATCCCCTAAGAGTGGTTGTGCTTTTTTGTACTTTACTGTCCAGAACTGTTGCTGTGCAACACGAGGAGCTTACTAATGAAGACCTAATGGAATTGGAAGCCTAGAGAAAGGACGAAGAGAGACAAGAGGAAGAAGAAGTAACTGAAGAACTGAAGAGATTCACGACGCAGGAAATGACAAGGGGGTTTTCTTTATTTGAGGAGGCACTGTTAGTTTTTGAGGCACAGGACCCGAATGTATAATGGTACACGAAGGCTGCAGTAGCCGTTCAGAATGCAATCCAGTGCTACCATGTCATCTATGACGAGAAAAGAGGCTAGATAGAACTGAATCCAGCAAGGAACCAGAACCTGTGCCATCAACGTCAGGCGTGAGTGAAACTGCAGCTTGCCCTCCGTCTCTCATTGCTGATGATCCTTCAGCTCTACCATCTCCCACCTCCTCTCCCTCCTCCAGTCAGTAACTCTTCTTGCCTGTTCACTCGATGCCAGCCCCTGGATGCCAGATGTTGGACTGTACTATGGTGCTTTTCAAAGTACTGTACTGTAAGATTAAAAATGTTTTCTTTATTTTTTGTGTTTGTTCATTCGTTATTTATTATTTGTGTGAAAAGTATAATAAACCTATTACAGTATAGTACTATATAGCCAGTTGTGTTAGTTGGGTACCTAGGCTAACTTTGTCCGACTTACGAACAAATTGGACTTACGAACGAGCTCTTGGAACGGAACTCGTTCATATGTAGGGGACTTACTGTGTTCACTAACTTTCCATTGTCATTGGTTGAAGCCTGCTTCCGGAAGCATTAACTCTCTGGCAATTTATGCTTACTATGTGTGAGAGCTGAGCATGTTCCCCTAAGCAAAGGGGTAAAAAAGACCTCTGGCAGAATCACAGGTGTTCACAGTGAGCAGCCTTCAACACGTAGAGGTGAGTGTGGAAGAAATACTGATGGAGCACCAATAACGTTGCTACAATCGCGGTAACTAAAGAGCTGCTGAGAGACCACCCAGGCCTTTCCCTACTTTCACTAAATGTTGTACCTAAAAACACCCCTAAGGAGACAAGCAGTTCTTATTTCATCTCAGGTTACATCACACATTCCTGACTATGGGAGGCAAGTGGTGAGATAAAACGAAGATTTGAAATGTACAGGAAGCACTGAAACTCTCCCAAAAGAGCCTGTGTGCACCCCTCCCGCAAAAAAACAATGGTTCTAATTAGCAACAACTCTAATGCTTTATTGATTCTTGGATTGGGCAGGCTCCTGGAAGACCACTGATCATTTGACAGCCTACAAAGTACCCTTGGAAGTAGTGATAGGCCACAGAAGCCTCAAGGTACCATGGGATGTTGAGACAGATCACATCAGTTCCTAAGTAACCTAAGAGGTAGTAATGGGCCACTTTAGCACCCCAACAAATCCTAGGAGGTAGTGGTGGGCCACATCAGCCCCTAAGTACCCCAAGGTTTGGGGATGGCCCACATAAGATCCAAGATAAAAGGATATCTGATTTTCTAATTTTAAGACCCCTTTCACAGACAGAAACACTGAAAAATGTAATCAGCAGCAGGCACACTCAGAGTCATGCATTTTTTTCCCAGCCATTTAAATGGAAACTGACCTCAAGTTATAACTGAACTAAGATTCCTAAACAAAACTGAGCTTTCTCCAAATTTAAATTGAATCACATTTGAAGTCACTGGTAAAATGATTAATAGCTCCCCAAAGGCAGGGTCTTATTTTAGTTTCCCTTGGTACCTCTAGTCCAGTCTTTGGGATAATAAATAGGTATCAAATAAATAGGAAAATGCCTTAGTTTAATTTCCTTTAGGGCAGAAATTCTCAATAAGCACATCTTTGGAATCAAAGGAGTGGGCTGTCTATTTTCAAATACATATGGAACCAAAGAGTTAAATAAAGTGAAACAGATTTGCTTACTGCGGGAATTCTCAGAGCCTTTAATATGCCAAGCTGAATTGTAAGTCAACAGGTTTGGGAGAGGGCATATGCAGCATTCCCTGAACATATTTAACCACTAAACTCTTTTTCTCTTCCATAAAGCATTTTAAAGTCCCAAAGAATTTTGAGACACTCTAACTCTTAAAGGTGGCTTAATGATTGAAAATCATAAATATAGGAAAACTGAATTGTTATTGGGGGGAGGATTTCAGGGGAAGGGTGTGGCTGAGATAAGAGAAGAGTGATGGGAGCATAATGACTTAGGGTCCCACATTAATTGATTGTGGCCACTGATAAAAATTAGATGTCATAACACAAGACAAAGAGTACCATAAGGGTCCTAAGGTAGTTTCCCCAATGATGACACATCCTTGCTGACAATTAGATCTTCTTCATCTTTGAACCCCATAACCTTAGACCTGTGCAACCAGGGCTCCTTATCTGGGCCCCTCACCTACAGGGAGGCACACAGGTTAGACTTTAATGTTTAGAAGACCCTGATCTAGATTTCTTCCAGCTGAGTCCTCCACATGAGGCAAGTAAAGCATAGAGCCAAGAGGATGTATCCACTTAAAGCCCACAGCCCCTCTTCTAGGTCAAGCTCTGGGTCTCAGGACCCTGAAATTCCCTGCTCAGAGGGACTCAGGCCATTTCCAGGACCCATGCAAGCCTGTCCCTGGGTCCATCCTCCTGAAAGCAGACTGTGCTAAGAAGTGGTGATTGGGGTGCAGGAGTATATGGAGCTTAGTCACTTGGGCTAGAATAATGGTTCAGGACAAAGCCAGGGTGGAAAGAAAAGAGGGAGGCACGGCACTGCTGGGATCTTCACTGATACTCTTGCCTCAAGCCCTGCAAATGTTAGGGGCATGCCTACCCTTGTGAGTGCAGTTTTCCCGTTCATGAGCCCATGTGGGGAAACAATGGCAATGCTGCAAAAATTGATATTTATTCCAGTAAAATTACTTGTGACTTCCTCATCATTTGCAGTTATAAATTATCAGATAACAGTGGCATTTCCAAGATTTATCTCTAACATCTTACTGTACTTCCTGTCCTCCCATTTTACAAGCATGTATAACAGATACACTCTGATATGTGGCCATTTCAATTATATGTGTCACAACCAAGAAGACATTTTAAAAGGCCTCTGAAGAAACAATATGTGTCACAAAAGTGCACTTGTATCAATTCACAAGGAATCATTGAAAAATCAAACAGACTGCCTCAGCCAATAGACTCTATTGTGATGACAGGAAATGTCATGGCTCTGCCCAGTGGGTGACCTTCTTCTAGCCCATATTCAATCTGAAGACTGAAAACCGGGGGTGTCAAGAGGATAAAAACCTCTGATGTGCCTGCAACATTGGGAACTGAGAAAAAGTAGGCAGAGATTCTTCAGGGAGGAAGACAGCCACTGAGCCAGGCAAACAGAGAAGCCATTCCTAAATAACAAGTGGCTCAGACTAGCAGAGAACATTAGAAGAAATATTTTCCATATTTCCTTAATTTTATTTTACCTTTTTGTTTTATTTTATTTTACTGTGGTAAGAACACTTAACATGAGATATACCCTTTTAACAATTTTTAAAGTATACAATACATTGTTGACTATAGGTACAATGTACAGCAAATCTCTAGCATGTATTCTTCTTGCTTGATTGAAATTTTATGCCCATTAATTAGTAACTCCCATTTCTTCCTCCCCCCAGCCCCTGACAACCACCATCCCACTCTTTGATTCTGTGGATTTGAGTATTTTAGATATTCATATAAGTGGCATCATATAGTAGTTGATTTTCTATGACTGGTTTATTTCACTTGGCATAATGTCCTCAAGGTTGTCTCATATTGCAGAACTTCCTTCCTTTTTAAGGGTGAATAGTATTCCATTGTAGGTATATACCACATTTTCTTTATCCACTTCTCTGTCAATAAGCATTTAGGTTGTTTCCACCTCTTGACTATTGTGAATAGTGCTACAATGAACATGGGAGTGCTAATATCTCTGGAATCTTGATTTCAATTCTTTTGGGTAAATACCCAGAAGTGGGGCAGCTGGATCACATGGCAGTTTTATTTTTAATTTTTGGAGGAACCTCCACACTATTATCTTTAGCAGCTACACCATTTTGCATCCCCACTAACAGTGAGCAAGTGTTTCAATTTATCCACATCCTTGCCAACTCTTGTTATCTGCTGTTTTTTTGATAGTAGCCATCTTGACAGGTATGAGGTGATGATTTCCATTTGTGGTTGTGATTTATACTTCCTTGATGATTAGTGACATTGAGCATCTTTTCATATAGCAGTTGGCCATTTGTATGTTTTGTTCAGATAAATGCCTATTCAAGTCCTTAGCCCATTTTTAATCAGGCTATTAGGTTTTGTTTTGTTTTTTGTTTTTTTACTATGGAATTGAAGAAGTTCCTTATATATTTTGGAGGTTAACCCCTTATCAGATAGATGGTTTGCAAATATTTTCTCCCATTCCAAATATTGCCTTTTCACTCTGCTGATTTTTTCCTTTGCTGTGTAGAAGCTGTTTAGTTTGATATAGTCTCACTTGTCTATTTTTCCTTTTGTGCCCTGTAAAGAAATATCTTAAGATAAGTAAAGCTGATGCTGCTTCATGAACCACCCTGTGAGAAGCACTGTGTTAAAAATTCCAGATCCCTCAAATCCTACCTCAGATACAGGGGAGCAGAATCACAGGGAAGAGACCCAGGATCTGATGTTTTATCAAACATCCCTGGTGATTGTTCTGGTCTAAATACACTACTCCTTTTATGTGTACGAAAATTCATGCTCTTTCTCTGTGGAGGAGCTCCTCAGACACTGACAGGAGCAGTATTCTCAAAATCCTGATTATCTGGTTCCCCAACACAGAGTAGATTAGAAGCTATCTACGGTGTGGTGTAGAAGCCGGTTTATTTGTTCATTTGATTTTGTTTTTAAGCTATAATGTGAGATTTTGTTTTGTTTGCAGAAAATGATTTGCTATCAAATGAAGGGGTTTAATATAACTATTTTATTTATTAAAGTTACAAACTCCAAACCTAGTTTTTCCTCAAGCTTTTGAGTTCAACCTACAAATCTTATTATTCTGTTTATAATCTAGGCAAGTTTAATGATCTCTTATACAAATGCCTTTGACTGATAATTGGTCCCATTTAACTAAGATCTTTATAAATTGAATAATTCAGTTTACTTTTTAAGCCCCTTAAATATCTAACAAATAAAACCTCAGCATTTAATTAATTCCAATAAACATAATAAATTAAACTTAAAAGTATAGTGAATCTTAAAGTTCTCTTAAATGTCCAAACATGTCAGTTTAATGTCCTTAAAACTAGGGACAAAGCCTTAAGAAATTATTACAGATGTCTTTTTTAAATCTGTAAGAGTTATGTTGAAAAAGGTGGAAAATGCAAGATTCAGTCAAGTTCAAAGTATTTAAAACTAAACATAAAGACTTTTAAGTATCTTGAGATATTAAAATTAAAAATCCCATTCAGTGAAGGAGCAGCCTGACGTTACAGGATTCTGTGAGTGGATGGAAGAATTTGGCAATAATTAGGCACAAACCAGGGACATGGGGCTATGAGACTGTGATGATTAATTTTATGTGTCAACTTGACTGGATCATGGGGTGTCCAAATATTTAGCTAAACATTATTTCTGGGTATTTTTATGAGGGTGTTTCTGGATGAGATTAGCATCTGAATCAGTGAAGCAGGTTTTCCTCCCAGTGTGGGTGGGCATTATCCAATCGTTTAAGGACCTGAATAAAAGAAAAGACAAAAGCAGGGAAAATTCACCTTCTCTGCCTGATTGCTGCTGACCTGGGACATTGGATTTCTCCTATATTCAGACTTATACCATTGGTTCCCCTAATTCTCAGACCTTCAGATTCAGACTGAAATATACCACCAGATTTCCTGGGTCTTCAGCTTGCAAATGGCAGACTGTGGGATTTCTCAGCTTCCATAATTGCATGAGCCAATTCCTCATTATCTATCTGTCCATCTACCTCCTGTTAGTTCTATTTCTCTGGAAAATCCTGACTAATACAGTGATCATCCCTTTTTAATCTTTAGTCTGTATATAGTACAAGACACTATGAGTATAAAAAGGGACCTCAGGCTGGCAGTTGGGATCAGGGAAAAATTGCTGCCTGGCTGCTGCTTCATACCTTGCAGCCCAGCAGATATCTCTGGACACTGTGTATTATCAACTCTCAAAGGATATTTGGGATGGTGTAATAGGGAAATAAACAAACACCCAAATCTCAGTTGCTTAGCACAACATAAGTTTATTTCTCTCTCATGGAAAGTCCAGTGCAGATGTTCTTGACCTAGGGCTTTTCTCCAAGCAGAGACTCAAAGATCCAGGCTCCTTTAATCTTGTGGGTCTTCCAGCTTCGACACATGGCCCCCAAGGTCACCATGGAAGAAGAAAAGATACAGCTTGGACAAAGCACACCAGCTTTAATTCAATGACCTGAAGTGTCTCAACACCTCTGCTCACAATCCATCAGCAAGAACTAAGCACATAGCACCTCCAGATGAGGGACAGCTGGGAAATGTGGTCTAGCCATGTGCTAGAAGAAATGGGTTTGGTGAGCATCTGGCTGGTCTCTGTCAGAGATAGCATAAGTGTTTCTTTAGGGAGTGTATTAGTTTTCTAGGGCTGCCATAAAAATTACCACAAACCAGGGGCTTATAACAACAGAAATTTATTTCTTCACAGTTCTGGAGGCTGGAAGTCTAAAACCAAGATAGCAGGGCTATGCTCTTTCTGAAGGTTCTAGGGAAGAATCCTTCTTTGCTTCTCCCAGCTTTTGGTGGTTGCCAGCAATCCTTGCCATCCCTTGGCTTTTAGCTACATTACTCCAATTTCTGCCTCATCTTCACTTGGCCTTCTTCCCTGTGTGTATGCGTGTCTCCAAATCTCCCTCTCCTTATAAGGGCGCCAGTCATCAGATTTAGGGGCCACATTAATCCCATATGACCTCCTCTTAACTTGATTACATCTGCTAAGAACTTATTTCCAGATAAGGTCACATTCACAGGTACCAGGGGTTAGGGCCTCAATGCATTCAACATATTGCAGGGAACACAATTCAATCCACTACAGAGGGAACGTTACTTTTTCATTACACCATTTCTGTGGATCAGGAGGTCAGGCATGGGCTAGCTCAGGGTCTTACCAGGCTGAAATCTAGGGCACTGGTTCTCATCTAAAGCTCAGGGTCCTCTTCCAAATTTACTGGTTGATGGCATAATTGAATTGCTTGTGGTTTTAGGACTGAGGTCCCAGTTTTTTTGCTGTCCATTGGCCAGAGCTGATCTACATCTTCAAAGTCAGCAGGAGCACATTTCTCTGATGCTTCTCCTTCTTTTAAAGGCTCATTGGTTAAGGCAGGTCCACCCAGAAATCTGTTTTGATTAGCTCAAAGTCAATTGATTAGTAACCTAATTACAGGAATGATATCACATTTGCAAGTTCCAGCCATACTCAAAGGGAGGAGAGTATACAAGGGTGTGGGT
Source organism: Platanista minor (assembly GCA_004363435.1). Taxonomy (NCBI): domain Eukaryota; kingdom Metazoa; phylum Chordata; class Mammalia; order Artiodactyla; family Platanistidae; genus Platanista; species Platanista minor. The sequence goes on from RJWK010042860.1 coordinate 10,762, forward strand.
CTTTGGGGGGTCATCTTAGAATTCTGCTTACCACAGAGATAGAGTTCTTTTAAGCCCAGGAAGGTTTAGAACTAAAACATAAATCTTTAAGAGTTATGTGTTTTGATTTTTTGCATTAAGGAATCTGCACTTATTTGGCATTTGTGTACTTGCAATGTTTAAAGAAATGTGTCTAACTGGTCTAACAAGTCAGCCTTATAATTCCGATCTAAAATTATAACTGTACAATGGATTTAGGCAGATGCATTAAGTTGAAACATTTTAGTATCTTCAAATTTAAGAGAATTTTAGATTGAATCTTCTCACAGTTACTATACCAGGATTCCATGTCTGTGCTCTTTATATGGTTGAGGTTTCGTGAGTTCAAGGGGCACCATTTCTGACTTCTATCTGCTCAGAGAAATTTATAATCTTCACTGAGGTTGTAGCTAACTTCCTCAGCCTTGATTAGATTCTTAATTTTTAAAACTGTCTTTATCTTAATGTCTGGCATCTATTTCCTGGCCATGTAAGATAAATGAGTTACTCTAGGAGTAATTTAATAAGACCATAGCAAATAGCCAACATGTATCATGGTAAAGTATTTTACTGCATCATTTCCTGCCCAACACCACAAACTCCCAAAAAATACCCATGCCAATTACAAAAACAAACGATAGTCAGTTTCATACTATTAGTAACACATCTTAGATTGACAGGCAGTAGAGAAAGAGGGACCCACCTCCCACAGACTCATCCACCTGTTGAACATGGTGACACATTTCCTTCACTCCAGCTCCAACTCAGCTAATAACATTTCTGTAGGAGCAGTCAGTTAGGAGTTACTTGTTGACACCAGGACAGAGACTAGGGTGAGGCAATTGAGGCACCAGGGTGCAGAATATAACGCAACACTTACTCAGGCATGTGCTAAAGAATGTGCTGCAACGTCTTTGCTGTGCAAGCACAGAGTCAGCACCTGAGAGTGTGTAGCACCTTACATCTTGTACCCTGAGTTCCTGGCTTGCCTCACCCTAGTCCTGGCCCTACTGGACACCTCAAAAGCCCTCTGGCGTGACCCTGCTTATGAAGGCTTTTCAAATGATCGAGAAAAAAGCACCCTCTTTCTTCCAGTGAAGGCTCCTCCTGGAGCTGGCTTTCTTTCCAGGTGAGGCCACACCTGGAAGATTGCACTTATTTTTACCTTGTTGCCTTACCCCCTCTTTCAGAGCATCACCACCTGGCCAAATTCTCTCTGACCAGTCTCATATCTACCATAGCAAACCCATTACCAAACTGCTTAAAAATTACCTTTGTGACACATTCACTTTTTAAAAAATCAGAAAATTCAGATGTGCAAAAAATATCAACAACATCAAATATCACCCTTAACCTCACCACCCAGAAATAACTATCCTTTATATTTTGGAGAATGACCTTTCAGTCTTTATGCATATAGTTTTAATACAATCACAAGCTCACACTGTACATATTTATTTCAGTCCCTTTTTTAAACTTCTCATTATATCACCATTTTCCATTTAAAAAGTCTTCTGCAACATTGTTGTAAAGGGTTGCTTAATACTCCACTGTATGACCTATATCTTAATTTATTAATTCAATTTCATATTGTCGAACATTTAGATTGTTTCCAATTTTTTGTATTATAAATATCACTGTTATGAGCATCCCGAAAACTAGATTTTATTCTCATCCTGAGTTATGTCCTTTGGATACAGTTCTAATTATGGAAGTACACTTCAAACAACAAATCATTGAAGGTTTTTTGTACATATTGCCAAGTTTCCCTCCAGGAAGTTTATACCAATTTTGATCTTGTTTTTTTGGCTACTAACAGCTCAATCAGGAAAATAACAGCCACCATTTGTGGAAAGGTAAACTTCTTTTGACTTTACATACATTATCTCATTAAGTCTTCAAACAGTCCTAAAGTTAAGTGGAATTATCACCATGTGATGGCTAATTTTATGTCAACTTGACTGGACCACAGTGCCCAGATATTCAGTCAAACATTATACTAGATGTTTCTGTGAAGGTGTTTTTTTGGATGACATTGACATTTAAATTGGTCGACTTTGAGTAGGGGGAATTGCCTTCCACAGTGTGGGTGGGCTTCATCCAAACAGTAGAAGGCCTGAATAGAACAAAAATTGACCTTCTCTGAGCAAGAAGGAATTCTACCAGTAGACACTTTTTGGACTTGAACTGCAACTCTTCCCTGGATCTCCAGCCTGCTGGCCTACTCCACTGATTTTTGAACTTACCAAGTATTCATAATCATGTAAGCCAATTCCCTAGAGTACCTCTCTCTCTCTCTCTTTCTCTCTGTGTGTGTATACGTATACACAGTGTTGGTTCTGTTTCTTTAAAGAACCCTGACTAATACACCCTATTTGGCAGATAAGAAATCCAAGGCTCAGAGAGGTTAATGCTCCCAGGTTCACATAGATGGAAAACAGTAACACCAGTATTCAAATACAGTTTATATCAGACCATGGGCCCATCATATGTCATACTTGGACATTCCCCATCACTGTAGAGAAGTTTGGCTAACTTCCCAGTACCTGCCAATAGCAGTAAGTAGTCCAGGAACCCCTTCACAGTAGAACATCCTAAAGAGGCAAACTCACTCACACCAGAGCAGCTACCTAACCCAGAGTCTCTCCCACCACCATTAAAAGGAGAAGAACTTCCAGTCAACTTATGTTGCGGTTCTTTGATGAAGACACCAGAGGCTTCTATCAGTAGTACCTACTAAAAATTAGTGGCCATGTCATTGCTGTCTGTTTTACAGCCCTCAAATGCAATGCGTTAGGCTCAGACTTTCTCCCAATTTCTACGATTTCAGGGTCACCTACATGATGGAGCTGAAGAGTACAACCTCTTTTGATGGCCTTCTTTTGAATCAAAACGTGAAACCAGATTTGAACAGAGATGAGTAAATGAAGAAAACTAGCAGATTTTTCTCTTGTCCCTTCCTATTCCAGCACTAGGGAGCCACCCTGTCTGAAATGAAAACGTATGAAAAAAAAAAACCCTGAAAGGAACATTCTCTTGCCCCAATACTCTAACTTCTTGCAGTTCAATTATGTGCTAACATTAAATAAAGATGACTGACCTGAGCAAGCTGCTCTCAGACTGTCACTTTTTCTCACTGATTTTAGGAGAGTCCCAGAGACCCTTAGGCACAGTTGCTGACAAATTCAAATCTTAACTACAAATTGTGTGTTACAATTGGCAGATGGGAAAGCTAGAATGTTATTCTATTTCAGGAAATGAGGCTCCAGCTTTGGGTTTCATGCAAAGGGTGTTGGCTGCTGTTTTTGGCATTCAGACTGAAGCTCAACTCTACATCCAGAACCATGATGTTGGTGCTCAGTTGGCAGGGTGGTCCAGAGGATAAATGTGTATGACTCCATATAAAAAAGAAAATCATGAAACTACCTCAATTTAAGCCTTCCCTATGTGAAGGTGATGCAACTAACTGTATGCTACCTAAAAATTGAAATGTCCCACCCAGCCCAAGACCTAAAAAGATGACCCCTTCACACCCAGGGAGCCCTTAATAGCTTTGGTGAGTGGAGTTCCAACAACTTTTAGCTGTCTCCAATTCTGCCTCAGTCAAATAGACTCAACTTTAGTTTGCTTAAAGGGAAAACAAACACAGAATGGAAAATTTCTACAGTAAGAATAACAACCTCAACAAACCAGGTATAGAAGGAACATACCTCAACATAATAAAGGGCATATATGACAAGTCCACGGCTAACATCATACTCAGTGATGAAAGATTGAAAGCTTCTCCTCTACGGTGAGGAACAATACAAGGGTAGGTGCCCATTCTCACCACTCTTATTCAACATAGTACTGGAAGAGTAGAGTAATTAGGCAAGAGAAAAAGGTATCCAAATTAGAATGGAAGAAGTAAAATTATCATTATTTGCAGATGATAGGATCTTATATATAGAAAATCCTAAAAATTCAACCCCAGAACTGTTGGAACTAATCAACAGATTCAATAAATTTGCAGGATATAAAATCAACATGCAGAATTGACTTGTTCAGACTTCCCTGGTGGCACAGTGGTCAAGAATCTGCCTGCCAATGCAGGGGAGACGGGTTCAAGCCCTGGTCCGGGAAGATCTCACTTCCCACAGAGCAACTAAGTCTGCACTCCACAACTGCTAAGCCTGTGCTCTAGAGCCCGTGAGCCACAACTACTGAGCCCACGTGCCACAGTTACTGAAGCCCACATGCCTAGAGCCCATTCTCCGCAACTAGAGAAGCCACTGCAATGGGAAGACTGCACTCTGCAACGAAGAGTAGCTTCCACTCACCGCAACTAGAGAAAGCCCGAGTGCAGAAATGAAGACCCAATGCAGCCAAAAATAAACTAATTAATTGATTTTAAAAAGAGAATTGAGTTGTTTTTCTATACTCTAACAATGAAACATTTGAAAAAGAAATAAAGAAATCTATCCCATTCACAACACCCTCTGAAACAATAAAATACTTTGGAATAAATTTAACCAAGCAAGTGAAAGAGTTGTACAACGAAGACTACAGGAATCTGATGAAAGTTAGGTCTGTGTTCATGGATCAAAAGAATTAATATTGTTAAAATGTCCATACTGCTCAAAGCCATCTATAGAATCAATGCAATCTCTATAAGAATTACAATGACATTTTTCACAGAAAAAAAAAAACAACCCGAAAATTTGTATGGAACCACTAAAGACCCTAAATAGCCAAAAGAAAGAAAAGCAAAGCTGAAGGTATCACACTTCTGATTTCAAAGTGATTTTATAAAGCTGTAATAAAACAGTGTGTTATGGGCATGAAAACAGACACAGATATCAATGGAATAAAATAGAGAGCCCAGAAATAAACTCCCACATATCAGGTCAACTAATATATGATAAGGGAGCCAAGAAAGGGGAAAGAATAGTCTCCATAGTAGATGGTGTCAGAAAACTATAACCACATGCAGAAAAATGAAACTGGGCCTCTTTTTCACAAAATTTATCACACAAAAATTATCTTGAAACAGATTAAAGACTTAATCATAAAGTTTAAACATACCATAAAACTCCTAGAAGAAAACATAGGAAAGAATCTCCCTGACACTGGTCTTAGCAATGATTTTTTGGATATGACACCAAAAGCACAAGCAATAAAAGCAACTAATCAAAAACTGGGACTACGTCAACATCAAAAGCTTCTGCACAGCAAAAGAAACAACGAGCAAAATGAAAAGGAAACCTACAGAATGAAAGAAATATTTGCAAAACCATATATAGGAAAAGGGGTTAATATCCAAAATATATATAAAAACTCATACAACTTAATAACAGAAAAACCCCAAACAATCCATTTTTTAAATGGGCAGAGATACTAAGTAGACATTTTTCCAAAGAAGACATACAAATGGACAACAGGTACATGAGAAGATGCTCAACATCACTAATTATCAGGGAAATGGCAAATCAAAACACAATGAGATATCACCTCACACCTGTTAGAATGGTTATCATCAAGATGACAAGAGATAACAAATGTTGGTGAGGATGTGGATAAAAAGGAACACTTGTGCACTGTTGGTGGGAATGTAAATTGGTACAGCCACTATGGAAATTGGTACAGAGGTTCCTCAAAAATTTTTTAAAAAGAACTACCATATGCGGGGGGCATAGAGAAGACGGCGGAAGAGTAAGACGCGGAGATCACCTTCTTCCCCACAGATACACCAGAAATACATCTACACGTGGAACAACTCCTACAGAACACCTACTGAACGCTGGCAGAAGACCTCGGACCTCCCAAAAGGCAAGAAAGTCCACACTTACCTGGGTAGGGCAAACAAAAAAAAGAAAAAACACAGACAGAAGGATAGGGACGGGACCGGCACCAGTGGGAGGGAGCTGTGAAGCAGGAAAGGTTTCCACACACTGAGAAGCCCCTTCGCGGGCGGAGACTGTGGGTGGTGGAGGGGAAAAGCTTCGGAGTCGCGGAGGAGAGCACAGCGACAGGGGCGCGGAGGGCAAAGCGGGGAGATCCCCGCACGGAGGATCGGCGCCGACCGGCACTCACCAGCCCGAGAGGCTTGTCTGCTCCCCCACCGGGGCGGGCGGAGCTGGGAGCTGAGGCTCGGGCTTCGGTCGGAGCGCAGGGAGAGGACTGGGGTTGGTAGCGTGAACACAGCCTGCAGGGGGCTAGTGCACCACGGCTAGCCGGCAGGGAGTCCGGGAAAAGTCTGGACCTGCTGAAGAGGCGAGAGATTTTTCTTCCCTGTTTGTTTCCTGGTGCGCGAGGAGAGGGGATTAAGAGCGCTGCTTAAAGGAGCTCCAGAGATGGGCGCCAGCCGCGGCTAACAGTGTGGACCCCAGAGACGGGCCTGAGACACTAGGGCTGCTGCTGCCGCCACCAGGAAGCCTGTGTGCGAGCACAGGTCACTATCCACACCTTCCTTCCAGGGGAGCCTGTGCAGCCCGCCACTGCCAGGGTCCCGAGATCCAGGGACAACTTCTCTGGGAGAACACACGGCGCGCCTCAGGCTGGTGCAACGTCCCGCTGGCCTCTGCCGTCGCAGGCTCGGCCCGCATCCACACCCCTCCCTCCGCCCCACCCTGGCCTGAGTGAGCCAGAGCCCCCGACTCAGCTGCTCCTTTAACCCCGTCCTGTCTGAGCGAAGAACAGACGCCCTCCGGCGACCTACATGCAGAGGCGGGGCCAAATCCAAAGCTGAGCCCCGGGAGCTGTGCGAACAAAGAAGAGAAAGGGAAATCTCTCCCAGCAGCCTCAGGAGCAGCGGATTAAATCCCCACAATCAACGTGATGTACCTGCATCTGTGGAAAACATGAATAGACGGCAAATCATCCCAAATTGAGGAGGTGGACTTTGAGAGCAAGATTTTTTTTTCCCCTTTTCCTCTTTTTATGAGTGTGTATGTATATTCTTCTGTGTGAGATTTTGTCTGTACAGCTTTGCTTTCACCATTTATCCTACGGTTCTATCTGTCCTTTTTTTTTTCTTTTTAACTTTTAAAAAACTTCTTTATCTTAATAATTATTTTTTATTTTAATAACTTTATTTTATTTTATCTTACTTTATTCTTTTTATCCTCTTTCTTTCTATCTTCCTTTCTTCCTTCCTTCCTTCCTTCCCTCCTTTCTTCCTTTCTTCCTTTCTTCCTTTCTTCCTCTCTTTCTCTCCTTCTCTCCTTCTCTCCTTCTCTCTTTCTCTCTCTTTCTTTCTTTCTTTCTTTCTTTCTTTATACTTTTTCTCCCTTGTATTCTGAGCCGTGTGGAAGACAGACTCTTGGAGCTCCAGACAGATGTCAGGGCTGTGCCTCTGAGGTGGGAGAGCCAAGTTCAGGACACTGGTCCACCAGAGACCTCCAAGCTCCACGTAATATCAAACAGCGAAAATCTCCCAGAGATCTCAATCTCAACACCAAGACCCAGCCCCACTCAATAACCAGCAAGCTACAGTGCTGGATACCCTATGCCAAACAACTAGCAAGACAGGAACACAACCCTACCCATTACCAGAGAGGCTGCCTAAAATCATAATAAGTCCACAGACACCCCAAAACACACCACCAGACATTAACCTGCCCACCAGAAAGACAAGATCCAGCCTCATCATCCAGAACACAGGCACTAGTCCCCTACACCAGGAAGCCTACACAACCCACTGAACCAACTTTATCCACTGGGGACAGACACTAAAAACAATGGGAACTACAAACCTGCAGCATGTAAAAAGGAAACCCCAAACACAGTAAGATAAGTAAAATGAGAAGACAGAAAAAAACACAGCAGATGAAGGAGCAAGATAAAAACCGACCAGACGTAACAAATGAAGAGAAAATAGGCAGTCTACCTGAAAAAGAATTCAGAATAATGATAGTAAACATGATCCAAAATCATGGAAATAGAATAGATAAAATGCAAGAAACATATAACAAGGGCCTAGAAGAACTAAAGATGAAACAAGAAACGATGAACAACACAATAAATGAAATTAAAAATACTCTAGAGGCTTCCCTGGTGGCGCAGTGGTTGAGAGTCTGCATGCCGATGCAGGGGACACGGGTTCGTGCCCCGGTCTGGGAAGATCCCATATGCCACGGAGCGGCTGGGCTCGTGAGCCATGGCTGCAGAGCCTGAGCTCCCGGAGCCTGTGCTCCACAACGGGAGAGGCCACAACAGTGAGAGGCCCGCGTACTGAAA
>RJWK010042861.1:0-18996 GCA_004363435.1 Platanista minor
TTCTTTTTTTTTTTTTAACATCTTTATTGGAGTATAATTGCTTTACAATGGTGTTAGTTTCTGCTTTATAACAAAGTGAATCAATTATACATATACATATGTTCCCATATCGCCTCCCTCTTGTGTCTCCCTCCTTCCCACCCTCCCCATCCCACCCATCCAGGTGATCACAAAGCACTGAGCTGATCTCCCTGTGCTATGCAGCTGCTTCCCGCTAGCTAGCTATTTTATGTTTGGTAGTGTACATATGTCCATGGCAGGCAGATTCTTAACCACTGTGCTGCCAGGGAAGCCCTAATTAGAATTTTTTGAAAGCTTGTTTCTAGTCTCTGAATGACCTGTTTTCTCCAAGGTCAATCTGTTTATCTTGATCTCCTATGTGCTGCTGGTTTTCTCTGTGTGTGGGGACCTTGGCTGTGTGTCCATATTTAAGAATGAGGCACTGGGTTGATTTTTCTATCCAAGCGGTATAGGTGTCCTCCATGGTTGTGTATGTGGGTCTCATTTCCCCTGACTAACAAAGCTGATGGGGAGTTGTGGGTACCTGGGGAGGGTTCGTTGACTGGAAGACTTTGCTTCAGAGTGTGGAAATAATGAAAACCCACCAAGTGAGAACGAGCAAAGCCTCTTTATTCTAGAGCTTGCTATAGCAAAGGAGTCAGCCACCGTTACTTGCATTTTGGCAGAGACTCAAAGGAGAAAGTTTTAGAGTGGAAAAGAGAGAAGGTTTCAGGTGTGCCCTGATTAGAGGCTGTTGGCATTGGGGAAGCTGGAGGTAGGCCAACAAAGCAGGTCCTCCAGTGATTGGTTAGAGGTGCATATTTGGCTTTCTCTGATTGCTCCTCAGTTGAAAGGAGAGAGAAAAATCAAAGAAGCTATTAGCTATTAATCAAGTCCTGGCTATGTGGAGCTGATTGTTAGAGGGATTATTGTTTGGCTTCCCGGGCTGTTTGTAGAGATAGTTGTGTAACTTCCTATCACTCTGACTTACAGATAGTAGGCTGGCTTTCTGGACTGATTACTGCAGATGATGGATTCGAATTCTATTTTTATATACATCTAGCCATTGTCCATTTGCAGTCTCAAGACTGAGTTGGCAGGAGCTATGTTGGAGTGCAGACCCCCTCAAATACTGGAATAAGGATAGTTCTTTCCAGGGTGCCAGCGTCAGATATTTCATCATATGTAAAACTGCAGCACTATCCCGAATTTAACTTAGAGAACGTCTTCCAGCATCCCCCAACCTCAGGGGTTAAAATTAGGTTGCCTCAGCTCTAGATTTGGGCAGAGGTCACAGGAGGGAGCATGTAGTATTTCTCTCTCTGCTCCCACACCTGCCAACTCAGAGCCTCTCCGAGGTTCTGCCCCACAGGTCAGCTCCTTCTGCTGCAGCTGCTTCTTCCTCCTCTGGCAACCACTGGTCCCCTTGGTGTGTTTTCCTGTGCTTTTCATCTTCTAAATATTTGTTGAAATCTCTTGTTCAGTGATGGTTTCCTTCACACTCTCTTAGTAAGGGAACACTTAGAAATAAACAATCAGGGGATATGGGGATATATGTATGCATAGCTGATTCACTTTGTTGTACAGCAGAAACTAATACAACATTGTAAAGCAATTATACTCCAATAAAGTTGTATTAAAAAAAATAATCATTTTAGTGAGATCCCAGTTAGTCATTCCACCTTCGATAACCAGCAGCTGCAGATTTATTAACGATCGCATTGTTGTGTAATAAGTAGATTAAAAAGGGGGCCAAACTGAAGACAAGGAGGCTGAGGACAATGTGTAGGATGAATTTGCAGGTGGGGAATGAAATAAGAAATGCAGGTGATAGGAACCTAATTGTGTTATGCTCTAGGAGGTATTATGTCAGGCTACAGGAGAGACAGTGGACCAGAAAGGTATAGTTCAGGAACTATTAGGAAGATAGCACCTAGAGAAATTTGGGCCATACTTGTGTACACAGTGCCACAAAGCAGGTGTAAGATGAAATGTGGGAAAGAACTATCTCAAAGGAGCCAACCATCTTGGATAATTTGACTGTGGCACTCCCGTTTGTAAGAGGTCCTTTCCCTAGCCTAGGCTGTGCTAGGTCTTGGGTGGGAGGGGAGATGGCAGAGGGCATTCCTTCTACTGGACGCAATCCAGTCACTTTTCCACTATGGGAACATCAAACTCTATTCAAGTCCTTCCTCAGAGAATTCTGGGGAGTCCTAGGTAGCAGGTGAAAAACAAAACAAAATGGCCCTCTTTTGTATGCATCCCTTGCTTTAAGATTCCTTACTGAGGAGTAAATCTCCTCAGTAAGACCCCCTTCCCCGAGTGCAGAAGTCCCTGCAGCCTGACATTCATGCCCTAAGATCTTGTTCCCAGACCAATCCTCTGCTGCCTGAAAAGGGTGACCACCCTTCCCATTCCTCTGCCACCATGTCCCTGCCCAGTCCTTTCCCCATCCAATCTCCTGACCCACTCCACAAAAATTACTGCTTCCTTGGGTACTCGCCAATGTCCCATTGCTTTTGCTATTGGGGGACCAAGATTTGGAGACTTTTCTGGTGTCCCAGGCTGGTGTCTTTCAAATTGGATCACATTTCCCAGCTCCAGCCCTTGAGACAGCTTGAGTGCCCAGTCTCTTCTTGCATCCCAAGGAGGCAGTGTTCCTGCCAACAAAACCAATCACCCGGGCTTCCCTGGTGGCGCAGTGGTTGAGAGTCCGCCTGCCGATGCAGGGGACGCGGGTTTGTCTCCCGGTCCGGGAAGATCCCACGTGCCGCGGAGCGGCTGGGCCCGTGAGCCACGGCCGCTGAGCCTGCGCGTCCGGAGCCTGTGCTCCGCCACGGGAGAGGCCACAGCAGTGAGAGGCCCGCGTACGGCAAAGAAAACAAAAACGAAAAAACCACCAATCACCCATTTTTCATTTTCTGTCCTTCCTTCTGTTCTGCTCAAGTCCATCCTCAGATTTACCTTCCCCCCAAATCAGAAATCACTTTCAGTATTGCTTTTGCCACAAATGAACCACATAGAAAAATCTGGAGGACGAGAGAGACCTTCCCAGGGAGGAGGGACTGCTGATAGGCTTGGAGATGCTGGTGGGATGTCAGCACAGAGATGTCCATCAAAGAATTGGCTTGGGGTGCACGTGAGAGGTCAGGGCTGGAGTTGAGCATTTTGGAATCACTTTCCTGGAAGTGTTACTTGGAGTTGTGGAAGTAGACGAATTCTAAGAAAAATGTAGAGAGGAAAACAGAACACTTGTGGAGTGTCTCTGGCTTACCTACAAGTTGGAAGATGACAGGTGAAATTGTTACCAAACTCAGGTCCAGCTGCTCACCACTTGAAAATCAATACCCCAGAGAAAGGCAAGTGCTCGTAGAAAGGAAAGTTGCTTTTCATCAGAAAGCTGGCAATCTGGGGAGAAGGCAGACCCATACCCCCAAAACCAACTGTGAAGATTCTGCTCAGCCATGAAAGTTTTTAAAGGGAAAAGGGACATAATCTCAGTTAATCATTGAGACAGGGAATCAGATTCATCATCGTCTCCCACTGCATTCAAGCTTGTCAACTTCTTGTGATCTTTCTTTAGATGCTATCTTGTTCACACAGTTCGTTCGCGAGATTAGTAAAGGGCAAGCTAGGGAATAGATCTGGTAATCTGTTAATTATTTATTAATCTCTACTTCTTTGATCTAGGGAAAGAACCAAGAGTTTAGGCAAAGTATTGTGTGATCAAAATATGTGAAAGGTGTGCTTGGGCCAGAGATGAGTAGAGCATGGGGGTGCCTGATGTAAAAGTTAGTTACAACCTAGCTTTGCTGAAGTGACAAGAGAAGGGGTTTCCTACTGAGTGCCGTTTCCTGCAAAGAGCTGCTTACAAATAAATAGAAGCTAGTGAAGGGACAGGAAGCAGATGCTAGGGGTAGGAGAGAGATACAAAGAACTGTATCTCAGAGGGGCAATGTCATATTCTGAGTTGCCATTATATGTTAATTAATTCATAAATAACTATTGAGTTATTACTCTGTGCTAGACACTGCTGGTCCTGGGGACTGAAGGACTGAAGATACAAATGAACAATGACTAGACTGTATATAAAAGTAAGATTATGCCCCATAACCTGTAACAACCAGTGAGGGAAGCCAACCTACTATCTGTGATAATCAGTCCAAGAAGTCAAACTATTTTCTACAACAACCAGTCTAGGAAGCCAAAGAATAACCCTTCTAACAATCAGCCCTAAATGGCCAGACTTGATTAAGCACTGATAGCATCTCTGTTTTTGGCCCCTATTTCCAACTTAAGACCAACGGTGAAAGCCAAAGAGTCTTCTCTAACCAATCGCATCAATGCCTCTTTTCTAATTAGCATGGCTACAGCATCACCAAGCTAACAGCCTCCAGTCAGGGCATACCTGAAGCCTTCTATTTTTTCCAGTGTTCTGCCTGCCTTTTAGGCTTTGCCAAAATTCAAGTGATGGTGGCTGACTCCCTTGCAAGCTCTTAATAAACAGGTTTTGCTTGTTCTTATCTGGTTGCTCTTCATTTATTTCCATAGATACAATAATGAACAGGGCAAACATAATTCCAGTCCTTAGAGAACTTAAATAGTAATGAGGGATACAGTAAAAATATGAGTAAACAATAAAAATTAAAATAACTACAAATGAGACAATTGTTAGGAAGGAAACATACAAGAGACTCAGAGAGGGTTGGGGGGCATGTTTGTAACATAAATAAAAAGTGCTGGTGGAGGTAAACTTAAAAGAGGACAGAAGAACTGGGGAGATAAGTTCAAGGGTGCTGGGTAAATTGGGTATAAACACAAAGATTGACCTTGGGAGGGACGTGGGCTACTTTTTCCACTGAAATAGGAGGAGAAGAGAGAAAATGTGATAAAGTAATTTCAGAATTAAAATGCTTCAAATTTCCCCTGTTATGGCTGTTAGTATTTGCCTTATGTACTGAGATGCTCCTATGTTGGGTGCATAAATATTTACAATTGTTATATCTTCTTCTTGGATCGATCCTTTGATCATTATGTAGTGTCCTTCTTTGTCTCTTGTAATAGTCTTTGTTTTAAAGTCTATTTTGTCTGATATGAGAATTGCTACTCCAGCTTTCTTTTGATTTCCATTTGCATGGAATATCTTTTTCAGTCTGTATGTGTCCCTAGGTCTGAAGTGGGTCTCTTGTAGACAGCATATATACGGGTCTTGGTTTTGTATCCATTCAGCCAGTCTATGTCTTTTGGTTGGAGCATTTAATCCATTTACATTTAAGGTAATTATCAATATGTAGGTTCCTATTACCATTTTCTCAATTGTTTTGGGTTTGTTATTGTAGGTCTTTTCCTTCTCTTGTGTTTCCTGCCTAGAGAAGTTCCTTTAGCATTTGTTGTAAAGCTGTTTTGGTGGTGCTGAATTCTCTTAGCTTTTGCTTTTCTGTAAAGGTTTTAATTTCTCCATCAAATCTGAATGAGATCCTTGCTGTGCAGAGTAATCTTGGTTGTAGGTTTTTCCCTTTCATCGCTTTAAATATGTCTTGCCACTCCCTTCTAGCTTGCAGAGTTTCTGCTGAAAGATCAGCTGTTAACCTTATGGGGATTCCCTTGTATGTTATTTGTTGTTTTTCCCTTACTGTTTTAATATTTTTTCTTTGTATTTAATTTTTGATAGTTTGATTAATATGTGTCCTGGTGTGTCTCTCCTTGGATTTATCCTGTATGGGAATCTCGGTGCTTCCTGGACTTGATTAACTATTTCCTTTCCAATATTAAGGAAGTTTTCAACTACAATCTCTTCACATATTTTCTCAGTCTCTTTCTTTTTCTCATCTTCTTCTGGGACCCCTATAATTCAAACGTCGGTGCATTTAATGTTGTTCCAGAGGTCTCTGAGACTATCCTCAATTCTTCTCTTTTTTTTTCTTAATTCCACTCTGCAGTAGTTATTTCCACTCTTTTACCTTCCAGGTCACTTATCCATTCTTCTGCCTCAGTTATTCTGCTATTGATAACGTCTAGACACAGTAGGGGACTTTAACACCCCACTTTCACCAATGGACAGATCATCCAAAATGAAAACAAATAAGGAAACACAAGCTTTAAAAGATACATTAAACAAGACGGACTTAATTAATATTTATAGGACATTCCATCCAAAAACAACAGAATACACTTTCTTCTCAAGTGCTCATGGAACATTCTCCAGGATAGATCATACCTTGGGTCACAAATCAAGCCTTGGTAAATTTAAGAAAATTGAAATTGTCTCAAGTATCTTTTCCAACCACAGTGCTATGAGACTAGGTATCAATTACAGGAAAAAAATTTGTAAAAAATACAAACACATGGAGGCTAAACAATACACTACTTAATAGCCAAGAGATCACTGAAGAAATCAAAGAGGAAATCAAAAAACACTGAGAAAAATATGACAATGAAAACACGATGACCCAAAACTTATGGGATGCAGCAAAAGCGGTTCTAAGAGGGAAGTTTATAGCAATACAATCTTACATTAAGAAACAAGAAACATCTCAAATAAACAACCTAAACTTAAACCTAAAGAAATTAGAGAAAAAAGAACGAAAGAGCCCCAAAGTTAGCAGAAGGAAAGAAATCATATAGATCAGATCAGAAATAAATGAAAAAGAAATGAAGGAAACAATAGCAGAGATGAATAAAACTAAAAAGCTGGTTCTTTGAGAAGATAAACAAAATTGATAAACCATTGGCCAGACTCAGCAAGAAAAAAAGGGAGGAGACTCAAATCAATAGAATTAGAAATGAAAAAGGAGAAGTAACAACTGACCCTGCAGAAATACAAAGGATCATGAGAGATTACTACAAGCAACTCTATGCCAATAAAATGGGCAACCTGGAAGAAATGGACACGTTCTTACAAAGGCACAACGTTCCAAGACTGAACCAGGAAGAAATGGAAAATGTGAACAGACCAATCACAAGCACTGAAATTGAAACTGTGATTAAAAATCTTCCAACAAACAAAAGCCCAGGACCAGATGGCTTCAAAGGCGAAATCTATCAAACATTCAGAGAAGAGCTAACACCTATCCTTCTCAAACTCTTCCAAAATATAGCAGAGGGAGGAACACTCCCGAACTCATTCTACAAGGCCACCATCTCCCTGATACCAAAACCAGACAAAGATGTCACAAAGAAAGAAAACTACAGGCCAATATCACTGATGAACCTAGATGCAAAAATCCTCAACAAAGAATCCAACAGCACATTAAAAGGATCATACACGATGATCAAGTGGGGTTTATCTCAGGAATGCAAGGATTCTTCAATATACGCAAATCAATCAACGTGATACACCATATTAACAAATTGAAGGAGAAAAACCATATGATCATCTCAATAGATGCAGAGAAAGCTTTTGACAAAATTCAACACCCAGTTATGATCAAATCCCCCAGAAAGTAGGCATAGAGGGAACTTTCCTCAACATAATAAAGGCCATATACGACAAACCCACAGCCAACATCATCCTCCATGGTGAAAAACTGAAACCATTTCCACTAAGATCAGGAACCAGTCAAGGTTGCCGACTCTCACCACTGTTATTCAACATAGTTTTGGAAGTTTTAGCCAGAGCAATCAGAGAAGAAAAAGAAATAAAAGGAATCTAAATCAGAAAAGAAGAAGTAAAGCTGGCACTGTGTGCAGATGACATGATACTATACATAGAGAATCCTAAAGATGCTACCAGAAAAATACTAGAGCTAATCAATGAATTTGGTACAGTAGCGGGATACAAAATTAATGCACAGAAATCTCTCGCATTCCTATACACTAATGATGAGAAATCTGAAAGAGAAATTAAGGAAACACTCCCATTTACCACGGCAACAAAAAGAATAAAATATCTAGGAATAAACCTACCTAAGGAGACAAAAGATCTGTATGCAGAAAATTATAAGACACTGATGAAAGAAATTGAACATGATACAGTGCTTCCCAGGTGGCACAGTGGTTAGGAGTCCACCTGCCAATGCAGGAGACACGGGTTCGAGCCCTGGTCTGGGAAGATCCCACATACCACGGAACACCTAAGCCCCAGCACCATAACTACTGAGCCTGTGCTCTAGAGCCCGCGAGCCACAATTACTGAGCCGACGTGCCACAACTACTGAAGCCCACACGCCTAGAACCCCTTCTCCGCAACAAGAGAAGCCACTGCAATGAGAAGCCCGCACACCACACAGAAGAGTAGCCCCCGCTCACCGAAATTAGAGAAAGTCCCTGCGCAGCCACGAAGACCCAGCACAGCCAAAAATAAATAAATTAATTAATTTTTTTTAAAAAAAGGTGATATAAATAGATGGAGAGATATACCATGTTCTTGGATTAGAAGAATCAACATTGTGAAAATGAGTATACTACCCAAAGCAATCTACAGATTCAATGCAATCCCTATCAAACTACCACTGGCATTTTTCACAGAACTAGAACAAAAAATTTCACAGTTTGTATGGAAACACAAAAGACCCCAAATATCCAAAGCAATCTTGAGAAAGAAAAACGGAGCTGGAGGAATCAGGCTCCCTGACTTCAGACTATACTACAAAGCTACGGTAATCAAGACAGTATGGCACAAAAACACAAAAACACAATACAGGCACAATACAGGCACAAAAACAGAAATATAGATCAATGGAACAGGATAGAAAGCCCAGAGATAAACCCACACACATATAGTCACCTTATCTTTGATAAGGAGACAAGAATATACAGTGGAGAAAAGACAGTCTCTCCAATAAGTGGTGCTGGGAAAACTGGACAGCTACATGTAAAGAATGAAATTAGAACACCCCCTAACACCATACACAAAAATAAACTCAAAATGGATTAAAGACCAAAATTTAAGGCCAGACACTATCAAACTCTTAGAGGAAAACATAGGCAGAACACTCTATGACATAAATCATAGCAAGATCCTTTTTGACCCACCTCCTAGAGAAATGGAAATAAAAACAAAAATAAACAAATGGGACCTAATGAAACTTAAAAGCTTTTGCACCGCAAAGGAAACCATAAACAAGAAGAAAAGACAACCCTCAGAATGGGAGAAAATATCTGCAAACGAAGCAACTGACAAAGGATTAATCTCCAAAATTTACAAGCAGCTCATGCAGCTCAATGTCAAAAAAACGAACAACCCAATCCAAAAATGGGCAGAAAACCTAAATAGACATTTCTCCAAAGATATACAGATTGCCAACCAACACATGAAAGAATGCTCAACATCATTAATCATTAGAGAAATGCAAATCAAAACTACAATGAGATACCATCTCACGCTGGTCAGAATGGCCATCATCAAAACATCTACAAACAATAAATGCGGGAGAGGATGTGGAGAAAAGGGGACCCTCTTGCACTGTTGGTGGGAATGTAAATTGATACAGCCACTATGGAGGTTCCTTAAAAAACTAAAAATAGAACTACCATACGACCCAGCAATCCCACTGCTGGGCATATACCCTGAGAAAACCATAATTCAAAAAGAGTCCTGTACCACAATGTTCATTGCAGCTCTATTTACAATAGCCAGGACATGGAAGCAACCTAAGTGTCCATCGACAGATGAATGGATAAAGAAGATGTGGCACATGTATACAATGGAATATTACTCAGCCATAAAAAAGAAATGAAATGGAGTTATTTGTGGTTAGGTGGACGGACCTAGAATCTGTTGTACAGGGTGAAGTAAGTCAGAAAGAGAAAAATAAATACTGTATGCTAACACATATATATGGAATCTAAGAAAAACAAAAGGTCATGAAGAACCTAGGGGCAGGATGAGAATAAAGATGCAGACCTACTAGAGAATGGACTTGAGGATATGGGGAGGGGGAAGGGTAAGCTGGGACACAGTGAGAGAGTGGCATGGACATATATACACTATCAAATGTAAAATAGATAGCTAGTGGGAAGCAGCTGCATAGCACAGGGAGATCAGCTCAGTGCTTTCTGACCACCTAGATGGGTGGGATAGGGAGGGTGGGAGGGAGAGAGATGCAAGAGGGAAGAGATATGGGGATATATGTATATGTATAACTGATTCACTTTTTTATAAAGCAGAAACTAACACACCATTGTAAAGCAATTATACTCCAATAAAGATGTTAAAATAAATCAAATAAAATGCTTCAAATATAAACCATTGAATCAATTAACATTAGGGGTTTTGCCACCTGCTGGGAATTTAGAAGCTCAAACCCCTGGGCTAGTGGGAGCACTCCAGCCAAAGTGTGAAGGCTGAGCAGCTGCTCTGCACTTCCTGCTTTCCAAATTCACAGCTCAGGCAGCTTGTGTATCCTTACCCACACCATCTGTGGAAAGTTTCCAGAGGATCAAAATCCACTCAAGGGTGAGATTCAAAAAACTGAGACAGGATTTTTCTCAGGGCCAGGACATTTCATGAGTAGAGAGGCTAAGAGTTGGCACTAGCAATGAAAAAGCCAAAAAATTTAAATTCATCCTGGCCTTTTCTGAGCGCTGCATCTCTCTATAGAGACAGGGCCTGTGGTTCCCCATCCCAGAATAGCCACTGAAACTGCTGGGTTCCAGTCCTCTGACTCCTGCTTTGCAGAAGAAGAACCTAGAACTTACCAGGCTCTGATTACTTCGATTCAAGGGTGAACTTTGGAAGGAAGGAGCAATTTTCCCTGCGGTGGATCCTGGTGCCTTAGCAGAGAGCTCCAGGAAGCTAGATAATAGATGAGGACAAAGGGAAACAGACAGAAGGGGCCCATTTCTTACCAATGGCTAAGTTTAGAGTTTATCCTCTGTGGACATAAGTCAGTGTGTTCCCCCCCACACCCCAAGAGCACCAAAATAGCTGCAGCAAGACATTAAGTAATATATGTTGCTATGGTTTTGTTATTAAGTAAGACGTATAACATCACCCAGTTCTAACCCATTTCTCAGCCTTGGTCCCTCCAAGGAGGTCCAGAGGTGGACCTCCTTGGAGGGACCAATATTTGCCTTGCACATGATTTAATAATTTTTAAAAATAACTGAAAAATTGATGATGTGTGAAAGTAATGAGTAAGACGGAAATTTGAGTGAATATTGTAATAATTTTGGTGAGAAGAACTTTCTGAAACCAGTAACTATGAAGTAAAAATTCATAGCTTTACTAATATTTTTAAAAAGCAAAATAGGGTTTCCCTGGTGGCACCTGCCAATGCAGAGGACATGGGTTCGTGCCCCAGTCCGGGAAGATCCCACATGCCGCGGAGCGGCTGGGCCCGTGAGCCATGGCCGCTGAGCCTGCGCGTCCGGAGCCTGTGCTCCACAATGGGACAGGCCACAGCAGTGAGAGACCCGCGTACCGCAAAAAAAAAAAAAAAAAAAAAAAAAGCAAAATAAAAAAGAAAGGGAAAGGGATTTTTAAAAACACTGTACACAAAGTTAAAAGACAAATGAAAAACAGAGGGAAATATCTACAACACATACACATAGATGTTAATATTCCTAATACAACAAGAATTTTTAAAAATCAGTTTAAAATGTGACCACTCCAGGGCTTCCCTGGTGGCGCAGTGGTTGAGAGTCCACCTGCCGATGCAGGGGACGTGGGTTCGTGCCCCGGTCCAGGAAGATCCCACATGCCACGGAGCGGCTGGGCCCATGAGCCATGGCCGCTGAGCCTGTGTGTCTGGAGCCTGTGCTCCGCAACAGGAGAGGCCACAGCAGTGAGAGGCCCACGTATCGCAAAAAAAGAAAAAAAAAAAATGTGACCACTCCAATTAAAATATGGGCAAAGGATTTGTATAGATAATTCATATTTAAAATAAAATATAAACTCCTTACTGTGACCTTATAGCTTCTACAGATCTTCTGTTGCCTAGCTCTCTGAGCTAAGCTCCTAAAACTTTCTCTCCTGCTACCCACTGTCTAGCCATATGGGATTTCTTCTAGTCCTCAAATGAACTAGACTCATCCCTGCCTCATAACATTTACCTTGCTGTTTCCTATTTCTGTCATGTTTTTGTCCCATATCTTTGCATACCTAGCTCTTTCTCATAATTTGGGTTATAGTTCAATAATCACATCTTCAGAGAAATCTTCTGCAATTACCCAATATAGAAAAGTCCCCATCCGAAGTCATTCTTCATCACATCACCTTAGTTTTTTATAGCTTGTATCAATATCTGAAATTGTACGTGTGTGTGTGTGTGTGTGTGTGTGTGTGTGTGTGTGTGTGTGTGCACGCACTCCATCTCCCCCTACTCCCATTAGAAGATCAGCTTCATGAAGGAAGAGCCACCCATCTCTTGTGTATTGCAGTATCCCCGGCACATAAAACATTTCCTGGTGCATAGTAGAAGCTCATGACTGAATGAATGAAGAAAAATGAAAAAATATGATCAATAAACATGAACAAAGGTTTGATTCCATGGGTAATCAAAGAAATGCAAATTAGAACAATGAGCACTTTTTTAACCAATTAGACTGACAATAGTTAAAAAGAATGTGATACTGTATGCTGGTGGGGATGTAAATTGGTTGACACTTTATGGATGGTAAACTGGTAAAAAGCATCAGAATTTAAAATTTTCAAATATTTTTAGCCACAATTCTATTTCTAGGAAGAGTCCTAAGAGAAGATCACTTCTGCTTCAGACCAAAAATGATAAACCCTTAGATCCAAGAAGCTCAGTGAATCCCCAGCACAAGAAACATGAAGACAGCACCAAAACAAATCATAATAAAATTGCTCAAAATCTTAGATAAAGAGAAAATCTTAACAGCCAGAGGAAAAGAGATTCAATATATTCAGAGGAACAAAATTAAGGATGACAGCATATTTCTCATAGGAAACAATGCAAGTGAGAGGATAGTGGAGCAACATCTTTAAAGCACTGAAAGAAAACTGTCAGCTTACAATTCTATACTTAGAAAAAATATCTGTCTTGGGTTGACTTGTGCCCCTCACCCTTACAAATTCATATGTTGAAGTTCTAACCCCCCAGTAGCTCAGAGTGTCATTGTATTTAGAGACAGGGCTTTTAAGATGTAATTAAAACAAAATGAGGTCATATGGGTGGGCCCTAATCCAATATAACTGATGTCCTTATTAGAAGAAGAGATTAGGACACAGACTCAGTCTGAGGGACAACTAAGTCAGAACACAATGAGAAGGCAGAGAGAGGCCTCAGGAGAAACCTAACACCTTGATCTTGGACTTCTGCCTTCTAGAAATGAGGGAAAATAAATCTCT
Source organism: Platanista minor (assembly GCA_004363435.1). NCBI lineage: Eukaryota > Metazoa > Chordata > Mammalia > Artiodactyla > Platanistidae > Platanista > Platanista minor. The sequence goes on from RJWK010042861.1 coordinate 13,256, forward strand.
GTTGTTTAAGACACCAGTCTGGTTATTTTGTTATGACAGTCCTAGAAAACTAATGTAATATCTTTTTAAAAATGAAGACAAGGGCTTCCCTGGTGGCACAGTGGTTGAGAGTCCGCCTGCCGATGCAGGGGACATGGGTTCGTGCCCCAGTCTGGGAAGATCCCACATGCAGCGGAGCGGCTAGGCCCGTGAGCCATGGACGCTGAGCCTGCGCATCCGGATCCTGTGCTCCACAACGGGAGAGGCCACAACAGTGAGAGGCCCACGTACCGCAAAAAAAAAAAAAAAAAAATGAACACAAAATAAAGACTTTTTAGATATACAAAGTATGAAAGAATTCATCACTAGCAGACCCACACAATACATAATATTAAACAGAATATTTTGCAGAAGGAAAATAATAAATTGAAATGTAGGTCTAGACAAAGGAATGTGGAACAGCGGAAAGATTAACTACATGAGTAGATATATGAGAGCTTTAAAAATTATGTAAATCTCTTTAAAAGAGTATCAGCTGTTTAAGCAAAATAATAACTGTAATTTGGGGTTTGTAATATATGCAAAAGTCAAATGTATGACAATAATATTGGGTTGGCCAAAGAGTTCCATAAGATGGCTCTTTTCTCCGTAAGATGGCTCTTTTCTCTGTAAGATGGCTCTAGTAGCACGGAGTTGTCTTTAATGTCATTCAGAAAAATTTTGTTACATTGAATCATGACAGCTGTCATATCAGCATGCATTAAAAAAAAAAAAAGCTTCAAAATTGGTGAATTTTTGTGTAGCCATTTTAATATTGAAGATGGAAGAAAAAAGCAACATTTTTGGCATATTATGCTTTATTATTTCAAGAAAAGGTAAAAATGCAATTGAAACGCAAAATAAGATTTGTACAGTGTATGGAGAAGGTGCTGTGACTGACTGAACATTTCAAAAGTGGTTTGCAAAGTTTCATACTGGAGATTTCTCACTGGACGATGCTCCACAGTTGCGCAGACCAGTTGAAGTCGATAGTGATCAAATCGAGGCATTAATTGAGAACAACTAACGTTATACCATGCGGGAGATAGCCAACATACTCAAAATCAAGCATTGAAAATCATTTGCACCAGCTTGGTTATGTTCATTGCTTTGATGTTTGGGTTCCACATAAGTAAAGTGAAAAAAACCTTTGTGACTCTATTTCCACAGGAGATTCTCTACTTAAACATAATGAAAACGTTCCCTTTTTAAAACAAATTGTGATGGGTGATGACAAGTGGATACTGTACAATAATGTAGAAAGGAAGAGATCCTGGGGCAAGCGAAATAAACCACCACCAATCACACCAAAGGCCGGTCTTCATCCAAAGAAGGTGATGTTGTGTGTATGGTGGGATTGGAAGGGAGTCCTCTATTATGAGCTCCTTCTGGAAAACCAAACGATTAATTCCAATTAGAACAACTGAAAGTGGCACTCGATAAAAAACGTCCAGAATTAGCCAACATAAAACACATAATCTTCCATCAGGATAATGCAAGACTGCGTGTTTCTTTGATGACTAGGCAAAAACTGTTACAGCTTGGCTGGGAAGTTCTGATTCATCTGCCATATTCACCAGACATTGCACCTTCAGATTTCCATTTATTTCAGTCTTTATAAACTTCTCTTAATGGAAAAAATTTCAGTTCCCTGGAAGACTGTAAAAGGTAGCTGGAGCAGTTCTTTGTTCAAAAAGATAAAAAGTTTTGGGAAGATGGAATTATGAAGTTGACTGAAAAATGGCAGAAGATAGTGGAACAAAGCGGTGTATACATTGTTCAATAAAGTTCTTAGTAAAAGTGAAAAATGTGTCTTATATTTTTGCTTAAAAACCAAAGGAACATTTTGGCCAACCCAATAATATAAAGGCTGAAAGGGGAGAAATTGAAGTATATTATTTTAAGGTTCTCATACCATAGTGAAGCAGTATAATATGACCTTATTTGTTCCGGACCTAATTTCAATGTGTGTGTGGAGTTTTTTCCATACCACCAAGCAATTCTCCAACACCAGCTGGATGTCCTACAATTCTACTCAATTCTAACACTATCTACCTAGAGAAAGGCAAATATCATATCACTTATATGTGGAATCTAAAATATGACACAAATGAACTTATTTACAGAACAGAAACAGACTCACAGACGTAGAACACAAACTTATGGTTACCAAAGGGGAAAGGGCAGGGAGGGATAATTTGGGAATTTGGGGATTAACAGATACAGACTACTATACATAAAATAGAAAAACAGCAAGGACCTAGCATAGCACAGGGAAGGATATTGAAAATCTTGTAATAACCCATAATGGAAAAGAATCTGAAAAAGAGTAAATAAATAAATAAATAAATAAAAATTTAAAAAAAAAAAATATATATATGTATAACTGAATCACTTTGCTGTACATCTGAAACATTGTAAATCAATTATACTTCAATTTTTTTAAAAAAGCAAAACCAAAAAAACAAAAAACAAAAAAACCGAGAGAGAGACATTCTAAAAAAATACCTTATTATCTGGAGCTTCAAAATCTATACCACTTCCTAACTTTTTCTTCTCATAATCCTCTCTCTTTCACACCTCAAATACCTGCCTGACCCTCCCTTCAGAATAATCAATCCCTAGTACCCTTGTTGGACATTAGAATTCCATAGTTACAGGCATTTGATGACGGTCAGTGGCTTTACCTGGCTTAACAGAACTGTGGGATAAACTCTGGTCTTCTTATCTTCTGGCTCTGCTAGGAAAGAAGGGAGTGAGGCAAGGGAGCTTTGGGGCAGTCAAATGCTGGGAAGATTGAAGAACAGTGGGGGTAGGGTGAGTTTTACACTCTGAGCTGCAGATGTTTTTCCTCCCAAAAGTATCTGAAATGAAATGTATTTTACCACCACCCAGGGTCATTTCTTTCTTTAGACTTTTCTATTCCCAATATAGGAAATTAGAGAAGTTCAAATTTCTTCTTTTGGCTTATTTCTTAGAAAACAATAACCCAGGCTATGGATAGAGACCATCCCTCCCCACCCTGGTTACAATCCAGAGCTTTCTCCCACTGTCTGGCCATGAGGGCTCCGTAACTTCATTCTGAACCTATGTTTCTCTTTTGAGCTCTGGAGTGAGGAAGAAAGGGAAGTTTTAATTCATTCTATCAACACCCTCCCCATCTAACCTGGATAAATTAAAGGCTCCAGTCAATAAGCAATTAATCACATTATAACCCATAGTGAATGCTAACATATAGAGTGGAGGAGGAAGAAGATGGTTGGTTATGAGCCAGCTTGGTTACTGCTCCTACAGTAGTCTGCAGGGATGTCTAGAACAGGTGTCAGCACAACAGGAGGCAGCAGAACACATGTGAGTACAAGAAGAGAGTGCTATGGATATAAACAAAGACCACCCAAATGAGAGCAAACAGAGGCTAGTACTCCAAGCTTGCTATAACAAGGGAGTCGGCCACAGTCACTTGCCATTTGCCTTCCAAAGGCAAGCAGGGAGTGGGAAAGCTCTATAATAATTAAAAAAAAAAAAAATTGTAGGGATAGCTTCAGGATTGGATGTTTTGACTGGAGTTTGTTGGCTTGGGGAAGCAGGTGTCCCAGAAGGGGAACATCTTATGTAATTGACTTGGGGAACATATTTGGCTTTTTATGCTTGGTCCTGAGTTGAAAGTAAGAGCAAAAAATAAGAAAGTTGGCCCTCATTGGCCAAGTCCTCACCATTCTGGGACAATTGTGCAGAGGTTGTGATTGAGCTTCCAGGGCTTGTAGCTGCAGAGTTCTATCGTAAGGTATGGTCTGGCCATTGTCTGTCTGTGTAGTCAGTCTCTCAGCACTTAACCACCATGCTTGGTCTGTCTTCTTGGCTACTTCTATGGTTACTCTGGGGCCACCCATAGGAGGCTGACATTTTGTCCTCAGATCCTAGACCTCTGTGGTAGGCTCTCATCATCAACTTTGCATTAGTTATCTATTGCTGAGTAACAAATTACTCCCAATATTTAGTGGCTTAATACATTTATTACCACACAGTTTCTGTGGGTCAGGAATCCAAGTGTGGCTTAGCTGGTACTCTGGTTTAGGGTCTCTCACAAGGATGCAATCAGGTGTTGAGAGGAAGAAATTTTCCTCTACTCTTCTAGGTTCTTCTGGCTTGTCTAAGAATTAAGTTGACATGAGACAGATTAACAGGAGAAAATCAAACAAAAGTTTAATAACATGTATATATAGGAGAGCCCCATGAAAACTGAGTAACTTGCCAAAATGGCTGAAATCCTCACCTTAAATACCATTTTCAGCTAAAGACCTAAGAGGATGTTGGGGGTAGTTGTTTGGAACTTTTCACATGGAGATGAAATTCACATGGAGATGAAAAAGCAAATGTTTGATAAACAAATGTTTGCTGGGCCATACAGAGGCTATGGGACACAGGGTGGACTCTGATCTCTAGCTGCTGCCAAGTTTCTCTCCATCACACCTGACCAATATTCTTTGCAGGTATCTCTGGTGATAGTTCTATTCTGGGAAAAGGATATCTATATTCTTTTAGGAAGTTAGGGGGAAGGTCAAAGGTTCTTCCTGAGTCTTTTGGGCTTTGGCAGTTCTCAGCTTGAAATAATCTGCATGCCAAAGAGACACTCTGGGGTAGCAAATTTTGTTCCCCTACAAAGGTATTGAAACAGGAGGGAATGGGGCAGGGCCCAACCTTTAAAAGAATGGTATAGCCATAGGACATGACAAAGACTGGTTAGAACCAACTGGGTCCAACATGGTGGAAGATTGACTTCCAGTGGACCTTGAGCCTCATTATATGCTCATTGTAACACCATAGCATTGAAATGACACACCCACCAGTGCCATGACAGTTCTCAGGCCAACCATAAAAGGTCAAAAAGTGGGCAGGGGGCTTCCCTGGTGGCGCAGTGGTTGAGAGTCCGCCTGCCGATGCAGGGGACACCGGTTCGTGCCCCGGTCTGGGAAGATCCCACATCCCGCGGCGGCTGGGCCCGTGAGCCTGCGCATCCGGAGCCTGTGCTCCGCAACGGGAGAGGCCACAACAGTGAGAGGCCCGTGTACCGAAAAAAAAAAAAAAAAGTGGGTAGGCACCCAATTTCTGGAAATCCCTGCCTCTTCCCCCAAATAACTGGAATAATCCTCCCACTCATTAGCCTATGAAATTACCCAGCCCATAAAAAAATAACCACGCTATATTTCGAGGCTCTCCCACCTTCTGAGATGGCTCACACTCTGTCTGTGGAGCGTGTTTCTCTCCACATAAATCTACTTCTTGCCTATCACTTCGCCTCTGAATTCTTTCAAGATGAAACAAGAACCTTAAATTCACGGGGAACAGTATCACTCATGTCTTAGTCCATTTGAGCTGCTAGAATAACATACCACAGACTGAGTAGCTTATAAACTACTATAAAAATTGGTTTTTCACAGTTACAGAGGCTGTGACAGAAATCAGCCAGAAAATTTGATGTCAGACAGAAATCAGAGTCTTTTGCAACCTAATCTCAGAAGGGACATCCAGTCGCTTTTGCCATGTATTCTATTCATTAGAAGCAAAGTACTAGGTCCATCTCACATTCAAGGGGTGGGGATTACACAAGAATGAAGAGCGAATTCCAGGAGTGGGGATCATTGGGACCATCTTGGAAGCTGTCTATCGCAACATTCTGTCAAAAAAAAAAAACAAACTGTAAGATTTTATTAAAAGGGATTATT
>RJWK010042862.1:0-18999 GCA_004363435.1 Platanista minor
TTTTGTCTGTTTATTTTATTTATTTATTTTTTTAATTCCACATATAAGAAACAATATATGGTGTTTGTTTTTCTGCGTCTGACTTATTTCACTTAACATAACACCTTGGGGTACATCATAGTTGTTGCAAATGGTAATATTTTATTCATTTTTATTATTTAACATTCCATCTTATATAAAAAACACATTTTCTTTATCTATTCATCACCCATTATGGACACATAGTTTGTTTTTTAATTTTGGCTCTTGTAAATAAGGCTGCTATAAACCTAGTTGTTCATGTATCTTTTTGAGTTAGTGCCTTGTTTTCTTCAGAAAATTACCCAGAATTGGAATTGCTTAATCATGTGGTAATTTTATTTTTAATTTTTGAGGAACTTCCATACTGTTTTCCATAGTGACTGCACAAATTTACATTCCCACCAACAGTACACAAAAGTTCTCTTTTCTCCACAACGTTATGAACACTTATTATTTTTTGTCTTTTTGATAATAGCCATTCTAGCACGTTTGAGGTGACATCTCATTGTGGTTTTAATTTGCATTTCCCTAATGATTAGTGAGTTTGCTTATCTTTTCATGTGTCTTTTTGTCTTCTTTAGAAAAATGTCTATTCAGATATTCTGACCACATTTTAATTGAATTTTTTTATATTGGGTGTACAAGTTCTTTATATATTTTGAACATTAATCCCTTAAAATATATATTTTTTACATTGTCCTTTAATTTTGCTGTTAGTTTCCTTTAGTGTGCAGAAGCTTTAGTTTGATGTAGTCCCACATGTTTTGTTGTTGTTTACTTTTGTTGCTTTAGCTTGGTATCAGATTCAAAATTTATCTCCAAGACCTATGTCAAGGAGCTTACAATTTTGTATTCTTCTAGAAGTTTTATGGTTTCAGGTCTTACATTCAAGTCTTTACTCCATTTTGTGTAATTTTTTGTATGATGTAAGATAATGGCCCTGTTTTACTCTTTTACATGTGTCTGTTCTGATTTAACACACAACTTCTTGAGGAGACTGCCAATTTACAGTTGTATATTCTTGGCTCTATTGTCATATATTAATTGACCACATAAGTGTGAGTTTATTTCTAGGCCCTCCATTCTGTTCCTTTGATCTATGTGTCTGTTTTTTTTTTTTTATGTCAATACCGTATTGTATTGATTACTATAGTCTTGTAATATGGTTTCAAATCAGGGAAAATATTGCCTTCACTTTGCTTTTTTTCTCAAGATTGCTTTGGCAATTATTTGGGGTATTTTTTATTTCCACACAAATTTTAAGATTGTCCATTTCTTTTTTTTTTTTTCATGGAATGGTGTTTTATTTTAAATATAGCAGTGTGTACATGTCAATTCCAAACTCCCAATCTATTCCTCCTCCCCACCTTTTCCCCTGGTAACCATAAATTCATTCTCTAAGTCTGTGCATCTGTTTCTGTTTTCTAAATAAGTTCATTTGTATAAGATTGTCTATTTCTGTAGAAAATGTCATTGGAATTTTGATAGGGAGGGCATTGAATGTGTACATTGTTTTGGGTAGTATGGATGTATTAACATTATTAATTCTTGTAATCCATGAGCACATAATATTTTTCCATTTATTTTTGTCTTCTTTAATATTTTCATTAATTTTTTTTTCTGTACATGGACCTCTCACTGTTGTGGCCTCTCCCGTGGCGGAGCACAGGCTCCGGACACACAGGCTCAGCGGCCATGGCTCATGGGCCCAGCCGCTCCATGGCATGTGGGATCTTCCCGGACCGGGGCATGAACCTGCATCCCCTGCATCGGCAGGTGGACTCTCAACCACTGCACCACCAGGGAAGCCCTTCATTAATTTTTTTTTCACAGGATTTTTACCTACTTGGTCAAATTTAGTCCCATGTATTTTTTTTTCTTTTTTAGATGCAATTGTAAATGGAATTGTTTTCATAATTTCCCTTTCTGATAGTTTGCTATTACTGTATAGAAATGCTACAGGTTTATGTATATTGATTTTGTATCCTGCAACTTTACTGAATTCATTTATTAATTCTAATAGCTTTTTGGTGGAGTATTTCTATATATAATATCAATCCATCTGCAAATAGTGGCAGTTCTACTAACTCCTTTCCAAACTGGATGCCTTTCATTTCTTTTTGTTGCCTTATTGTTTTGGCTAGAATTTCCAGTACTATGCTTGATGAAACTGGGGAGAGTAGGCATCTTTGTCTTGTTCCTGATTTTAGAGGAAAATCTTTCAGCTTTGCCCCATTGAGTATGATATTACTTGTTGGCTTTTCATATGTGGGCTTTATTCAGTTGAGTTACATTGTCTTTATACCCACTTTCTTGAGAGTTTTTATTGTAAACGGATGTTGAATATTGTCAAATATTTTTGTATCTACTGAGATGGTCATGTGATTTTTATTCTGTTAATGTGGAGTAGGAAGATTTTCTTTATTGAAAACTTACTTATGATAGGTCTCTTCAGAACTTTATTACTTTATGATTTAATCTTAGTAGGTTTTATGTTTTTAATAATTTATCCATCTATTTTAGTTTGTCCAGTTTGTTGGGATACAGTTGTTCTTGGTATTCTCTTACGATCCTTTGTATTTCTGTGGCAACTGTCATAATTCATTTATGATTGTATTTATTTGGGTCTTCTTTTCCCTTGATTACCCTAGGGAAGGTTTTACCAATTTATCTTTGCAGAAAAAAGCTTCTAATATTGTTCAACTTTTCTGTTTTTTTAAGCCTGTTTTTCATTTATTTTTGCTGTAATGTTTATTATAAATCTTTCCTTTTACTCAGTTGGGTTATAGTTTTTTCTTTTCTTCTTTTTTTTGTTTTTGTTTTTGTTTTTGTTTTTGTTTTGTTTTTGCTGCTCAAGGTTTAAATTTAGGTTGTTTAGCTGTGTGCTTTCTCTCTTTTTTTGTAACAAAATGTATATTCTTCTCTCCACACTGATTTAGCTGCATTATATTATATGGAATATTGTGTTCCATTTTGGTCTCAAAGTAATTTTTATATTTCTCTTTTGATTTCTTTGATCCATTGGTTTTTCCAGTATTTGTTGTTTATTTTTTATATATTTTGATAAGGATGGCATTGAATCTGTAGATTACTGTGGATAACATGGTTATCTTAACAATATTGATTCTTCCAATCCAAGGAACACAGTATATCTTTCCATCCGTTTGTGTTGTCTTCAATTTCTTTTGTCAGTGTCTTATAGATTTTGGAGTTAGAGGCCTTTTAACTGCTTAGGTAGATTTATTCTTAGGTATTTTATTCTTTTTGATGTGATGATAAATGGGATTGTTACCTTAATTTCTCTTTCTGATAGTTCTTTGTTAGTGTATAAAAATGCAAAAACAATCCTGTATATTAATTTTGTAACTTGTAACTTTACTAAAACCATTGATGAGCTCTGGTAGTTTCTGATTGCATATTTAGGATTTTGTATAAGCATTTTTCACAGAATTAGAACAATTTTAAAATATTGATGGAACACAAAAGACCCTGAATTCTCAAAATAATTTTTAGAAAGAATAACCAAGCTGGAGGAATCATGCTCCCTGACTTCACACTATACTACAAAGCTATTGTAATCAAAACAGTATGATACTGGCACAAAAACAAACACATAGATCAATGGAATAGGATAGAGAGCCCAGAAATAAACCCACAAACTTTTTCAGTTAATCTATGACAATGGAGTTAAGAACATAGAGTGGATAAAAAATATTTTCTTCAATAAGTGGTGGAGAGACAACAGGACTGCTACATGGAAAAGGATAAAATTAGAACATTCCCTAACATCATATATTTAAAAAAATTCAAAATGGATTAAAGACCTAAATGTAAGGTCAGATACTATTAAATCTCCAAGATGAAAACATAGGCAGAAAACAATTTGACATAAATCACAGCAATATTTTTTTGGATCTTTCTCTTAAATTTAAGGAAATAAAAGAAAAATTAACAAAAGGGACCAATTTAAAATTAATACCTTTTGCACGGAAAAGGAAACCATAAACAAAATGAAAACACAACATGCTGAATGGGAGAAGATATTTGCAACTGATGTCAGTGATAAGGGATTAATATCCAACATATATAAACAGCTAATAAATGTAACGTCAAAAACACAACGTGATTAAAAAATGTGCATAACCGAATAGACATTTTTCCAAAAAGAAAAGCAGATGGCCAAAAGGCACAGGAAAAGATGTTCAACATCGCTAATCACCACAAAAATGGAAATCAAAACCACAATAAGGTATCACATCACACCTGTCGGTATGGCCATCATCAAAAAGAACATAGATAACAAATGTTGGTGAGGATGGGGAGAAAAGAGAACACTTACACATTGTAGGTGGGAATATAAATTGGTGCAGTCACTGTGGAAAACATTGTGGAGTTTTCTCAAAAAAACGAAAAAAGAACTACCATATGACCCATCAATTCCACTACTTGGTATATATCTGAAAAAAAAACAAAAACACTAATTCAAAAAGATACATGCACTCTAATGTTCATAGCAGCATTATTTTTTAACATATTTCTTAGAGTAAAACTGCTGTACAATGGTGTGATAGTTTCTGCTTTATAACAGAGAATCATATATATATATGTATATATATATATATATATATATATATATATATATATATATATATATATATCCCCATATCTCCTCCTTCTTATGTATCCCTCCCACCTTCCCTATCCCACCCCTCTAGGTGGTCAAAAAGAACTCAGCTGATTTCCCTGTGCTATGAGGCTGCTGTCCATTAGCTATCTATTTTACTTATGATAGTGTATATATGTCCATGCCACTCTCTCATTTCATCCCATCTTACCCTTCCCCCCTCCCCATGTCCTCAAGTCCATTCTCTATGCCTGCACCTTTATGCCTGTCCTGCCCCTAGGGTCATCAGAACAATTATTATTTTTTTTTTTTTTAGATTCCATATATATGTGTGAGCATACAGTATTTGATTTTCTCTTTCTGATATACCTCACTCTGTATGACACACTCTAGGTCCATCCAACTCAATACAACTAACTCAATTTTGCTTCCTTTTATGGCTGAGTAACATTCCATTGTATATATGTGTCACATCTTCTTTATCCATTCATCTGTCCATGGACACTTAGGTTGATTCTATGTCCTGGCTATTGTAAATAGAGCTGCAATGAACATTTTGGTACATGACTCTTAATGAATTATGATTTTCACAGGGCATATGCCCAGTAGTGGGATTGCTGGGTCATATGATAGTTCACTTTTTAGTTCTTTAAGGAACTGCCATACTGTTCTTTACAGTGGCTGTATCATTTTACATTCCCACCAACAGTGCAGAAGGTTTCTCTTTCCTTCACACACTTTCCAAGATTTATTTTTTATTAGATTTTTTTGATGATGGCCATTCTGATTGGTGTGAGATGATACCTCACTGTAGTTTGGATTTGCATTTCTCTAATGATTAGTGATGTTGAACATTCTTTCATGTGTTTTTTTGCAATCTGTTTATCTTCTTTGGAGAAATGTCTGTGTAGGTCTTCTGTCCATTTTTGGGGTGGAGTTTGTTTTTTAATATTAAGCTGCTTGTAATTTTGGAGATTAATCCTTTGTCAGTTGCTTCATTTGCAAATATTTTCTCCCATTCTGAGGGTGGTCTTTTCTTCTTGTTTATGGTTTCCTTTGCTGGGCAAAAGCTTTGAAGTTTCATTAGATCCCATTTGATTATTTTTGTTCTTACTTCCATTTCTTTAGAAGGTGGGTCAAAAAGGATCTTCCTGTGATTTATGTCATAGAGTGTTCTGCCTATGTTTTCCTCTATGAGTTTTACAGTGTCTGGCCTTACATTTATGTCTTTAATCCATTTTGAGTTTATTTTTGTTCATGGTGTTAGGGAGTGTTCTAATTTCATTGTTTTACATTATTTTACATTTTCCCAGCACCATGTATTGAAGGCACTGTCTTTTCTCCATTGTAAATTCCTGCCTCCTTTCTCAAAAATAAGGTGACTACATGTACATGGGTTTACCTCTGGGCTCTCTATCCTGTTTCATTGATCTATATTTCTGTTTCTGTGCCAGTGCCATATGTCTGGATTACTGTAGCTTTGTAGTATAGTCTGGAGTCAGGGAGCCTGATTCTTCCAGCCTGTTTTTCTTTTACAAGATTGCTTTAGCTATTCAGGATCTTTCGTGTTTCCATGCAAAGTGTGAAATATTTTGTTCTAGTTCTGTGAAAAATGCCATTGGTAGTTTGATAGGTATTACATTGAACCTGTATATTGCTTTGGGTAGTATAGTAATTTTTGCAATGTTGATTCTTCCAATCCAAAAACATGGTATATCTTTCCTTCTGTTTGTATCATCTTTAATTTCTTTCATCAGTGCCTTATATTTTTCTGCCAACAGGTCTTTTGTCTCTTGAGGTAGTTATATTCTTAGGTATTTTATTCTTTTTGTTGCTATGGTAAATGGGGGTGTTTCTTTAATTTCTCCTTCATAATTTTCATCATTAGTGTATAGGAATGCAAGAGATTTCTGTGCAATAAATTTGTATCTTGCTACTTTACCAAATTCATTGATTACCTCTAGTAGTTTTCAGTAGCATCTTTAGGATTCACTTTTTATAGAATCATATCATCTGCAAATAGTGACAGCTTTAATATTTCTTTTCCATTTTGAATTCCTTTTATTTCTTTTTCTTCTCTAATTGCTGTGGTTAAAACTCCCAAAACTATGTTGAATAATAGTGGTGTGAGTGGACAACTTTGTCTTGTTCCTGATCTTAGAGGAAATGGTTTCAATTTTTCACCATTGAGGATGACGTTGGCTGTGGGTTTGACATATATGCCCTTTATTTTGCTGAGGTAATTTCCCTCTAGGCCTACTTTATTGAGGCTTTTTAGCATAAATAGGTATTGAATTTTGTAGAAAGTTTTTCTGCCTCTATCGAGATGTTTATATGACTTTTTCCTTCAATTTGTTAATATGGTTTATCACATTGATTGATTTGTGTATATTGAAGAATTTTTGCATTCCTGTGATAAACCCCACTTGATCATGGTGTATGAACCTTTTAATGTGCTGTGGATTCTGTTTGCTAGTGTTTTGTTGAGGATTTTTGCATCTATGTTCATCAGTGATATTGGCCTGTAGTTTTCTTTCTTTGTGACATCCTTGTCTGGTTTTGGTATCAGGGTGATGGTGGCCTCGTAGAATGAGTTTGGGAGTGTTCCTCCGTCTGCTATATTTTGGAAGAGTTTGAGAAGGGTAAGTGTTAGCTATTCTCTAAGTATTTTATAAAATTCACCTGTGAAGTCATCTGGTCATGGGCTTTTGTTTTTTGGTAGATTTTTAATCACAGTCTCAACTTCAGTGCTTGTGATTGGTCTGTTCATAGTTTCGATTTCTTCCTGGTTCAGTCTCCAAAGGTTGTGCTTTTCTAATAATTTGTCCATTTCTTCCAGGTTGTCCATTTTATTGGCATATAGTTGCTTGTAATAATCTCTCATGATCCTTTGTACTTCTGCAGTGTCAGTTTTTACTTCTCCTTTTTCATTTCTAATTCTATTGATGAGTGTTTTCCCTTTTTTCCCTGTAAGTCTGGCTAGTGGTTTATCAATTTTTTATCTTCTCCAAAAACCAGCTTTTAATTTATTGATCTTTTCTCTTGTTTCCTTCATTTCTTTTTCATTTATTTCTGATCTGATATTTATGATTACTTTTCTTCTGCTAACTTTGTTTTTTGTTTTTTGTTTTTTTTTCCTCTGATTGCTTTAGGTATAAGGTTAGGTTGTTTATTTGAAATGTTTCTTGTTTCTTGAGGTAAATTTTTATTGCTATAGACTTCCCTCTAAGAACTGCCTTTCCTGCATCCCATAGATTTTGGGGCATCATGTTTTCATTGTCATTTGTTTCTAGATAAATTTTCTCTTTGATTTCTTCATTGACCACTTGGTTGTTACGTAGTGCATTGTTTAGCCTCCAAGTGTTTGTATTTTTTTACTGATTTTTTCCTGTGATATCTAGTCTCATAGCATAGTTGTCAGAAGAGATGCCTGATACAATTTCTATTTTCTTAAATTTACCAAGCGTTGATTGTTGACACAGATATGATCTATCCTGGAGCATGTTCCATGAGTACTTGAGAAGAAAGTGTGTTCTGTTCTTTTTGGATGGAAAGTCCTATAAATATCAATTAAGTCCATCTTGTTTAATGTATCATTTAAAGCTTGTATTTCCTTCTTTATTTTAATTTTGGATTATCTGTCCATTGGTGAACGTGGAGTGTTATAGTCCCCTAGTATGTTTGTCTTACTGTGGACTTCTCCTTTTATGGCTGTTAGCATTTGCCTTATCTGTTGAGGAGGTCTTATGTTGTGTTCCTAAATATTTACAATTATTATATCTTCTTCTTGGATTGATTCCTTGAACATTATGTAGTGTCCTTCTTTGCCTCTTGTAATAATTTTTTTTAAGTCTATTTTGGCTGCTATGAGAATTGCTACTCCAACTTTCTTCTGATTTCCATTTTGATGGAGTACCTTTTACCATCACCTCACTTTCAGACTGTATGTGTCTGTAGGCCTGAAGTGGGTCTCTTGTAGATAGCATATATATCAGTATTGTTTCTCTGTATGTTCATCCAGTCTGTGTCTTTTGGTTGGGGCACTTAATCCATTTACATTTAAGGTAGTTATCTATATGTATGTTCCTATTACCATTTTCTTAATTTTTTTTTTTTATTGTAGGTCTTTTCCTTTTCTTGTGTTTCCTGCCTAGAGAATTTCCTTTAACATTCGTTGTAGTGCTGGTTTGGTGGTGCTAAATTGTCTTAACTTTCACTTGTCTGTAAAGGATTGAATTTTTTCACCATATCTGAATGAGATCGTTGCTGGGTAGTGTATTCTTGGTTGTAGGGTTTTCCCTTTCATCACTTTAAATATGTCCTCTCACTCCCTTCTGGCTTGTAGAATTTCTGCTTAAAGATCAGCTGTTAACCTTATGGGGATTCCCTTGCATGTTATTTTTGTGTGTTTGTTTTTCTATTGCTACTTTTAATTTTTTAAATTTATGTTTAATATTTGATAGTTTGATTAATATGTGTCTTGGCATGTTTCTCCTTGGGTTTATCCTGTATGGGACTTTCTGCACTTCCTGGACTTGATTGACTATTTCTTTCCCATATTAGGGGAGTTTTCAATTATAATCTATTCAAATATTTTCTCAGAACCTTTCTTATTGTCTTTCTCTTCTGAGACCCCTGTAAGTCGAAATTTCTTGTGTTTAATATTTTACTAGAGGTCTTTGAGATAGTCCTCAATTCTTTTCATTCTTTTTTCCATATTCTTCTCTGTGGTAGTTATTTCCACTATTTTGTCCTTCTGGTCACTTATTCGTTTTTCTGCTTCAGTTATTCTGCTATTGATCCCTTCTAGAAAATTTTTAATTTCATTTATTGTGTTGTTCATCACTGTTTGTTAGTTCTTCTTGGTCCTTGTAAGATTTCTTGTATTTTCTCCATTCTATTTCCAAGATATTTATCATCTTTGCTGTCATTACACTGATTTATTTTTCAGGTTGACTGCCTATTTCCTCTACATTTGTTTGTTCTGGTGGGTTTTTACCTTGCTCCTTCATCTGCTGTGTGTTTCTCTATCTTCTAATTTTGCTTAACTTACTGTGTTTTGTGTCTCCTCCTTGCTGGCTGCAAGTTTGTGGTTCCCGCTGGTTTTGGTGTCAACCCCCAGTGGCTAACATTGATTCAGTAGGCTGTGTAGGTTTCCTCTTGGAAGGGACTGGTGTCTGTGTTCTGGTGGATGAGGCATGATCTTGTCTTTCTAGAGGCAGGACCACATCTGGTGGGGGTTTTTTGGGTGTCTTTGACCTTATTATGATGTTAGGCAGCCTCACTGCTAATCAGTGGGGTTGTGCTCTTGTCTTGCTAGTTGTTTGGCATAGGTTGTCCAGCCCTATAACATGGTGGTTGTTGTGTGGAGCTGGGTCTTTGTGTTGTAATGGAAATCTCTGGGAGAGCTTTCACTGTTTGATATTACATAGAGCTGGGAGGTCTCTGGTGGACCAGTGTCTTGAACTTGGCTCTCCCACCAAAAGACACAGGCCTAACACGCAGCCAGAACACCAAGACCCTTTTAGCCACATAGCACTGAAGGAAAGTGGGAAAAAAAGAAAGAAAAATAAAATAAAATAATTAAAATAATAATAAAAATTTATTAAAAATAAAAAATTAAAAAGTATTAATAAAAGGAAAGAAAGAAAGAAAGAAAGAAAATAGCAAACAAACCAAAAAAGAAATCCAGCAATGATAACATGCACTAAAAATTATATTTAAAAAAAAGACAGAAATTTAGGGCAAGTGGTAAAAGTAAAGCTATACAGACAAAATCACACAAAGAACCATACCCATACACACTCACAAAAATAGAAAAAGGAAAAACATTATATATCTATATATAAACAAAAAAGGAAGGGAGCAACCAAATCAATAAACAAATCTACAAATGATAATAAACTCTAAATATTAAACTAAGATAAACATAAAACCAGAAACAAATTAGTTGCAGAAATCTCACTCCAAGTCTGGAGTTGCTCCCAGAGTCCACTGCCTCAATTTTGGGATGATTTCTTGCCTATTCAGGTATTCCAGAGATGCAGTGTACATCAAGTTGATTGTGAAGATTTAATCCGCTGCTCCTGAGGCTGTTGGGAGAAATTTCCCTTTCTCTTCTTTGTTCACAAAGCTACTGGGGTTCAGCTTTGGTTTAAGCCCCGCCTCTGCATGTAGGTCGCCTGAGGGCATCTGTTCTTTGCTCATACACGACGGTGTTAAAGTAGCAGCTGATTAAGGGACTCTGGCTTACTCAGGCATGGGAGATGGAGGAGTACAGAATGCAGGGCAAGCCTACGGTGGCAGAGGCTGGCATAACTTTCCAACAGCCTGAGGCATGCCGTGTGTTCTCCCCTGGTAGTTATCCCTGGATCATAGGACCCAGGCTGTGGTTGCCTGCACAGACTCCCAGGAGGGGAGGTGTTGATAGTGACCTGTGCTTGCACACAGTGTTCTTGGTGGCTGCAGGAGCAGCCTTAGCATTTCATGCCCATCTCTGGTGTCCGCACTACTAGCCGCAGCTCACACCCGTCTCTGGAGCTCGTTTAGGCAGTGCTCTGAATTCCCCTCTCCTTGTGCACCCTTAAACAATGACCTCTTGCCTCTTAGGCAGTTACAGACTTTTCCCCAGACTCCCTACCGGCTAGCTGTGGCACACTAGCACCCTTCAGGTTGTGTTCACACAGCCAACCCCAGTCCTCTCCCTGGGATCTGACCTCCAAAGCCCAAGCCTCAGCTCCCAGACCACACTGACCCCGGTGGGTGAGCAGACAAATGTCTCAGCTTAGTGAGTGCTAGTCAGCCATGATCCTCTGTGAGGGAATCTCTCCACTTTGCTCTCTGCACCCCTGTTGCTGTTCTCTCATCTTTGGCTCCAAAGCTTCCCCCCTGACATGGTCTTTCTGCCAGTGAAGGGTCTTCCTAGTGTGTGGAAACTTTCCCTCCTCCACAGCTCCCTCCCAGAGGTTCCAGTACTGTCCCTACTCTTTTGTCTCTGTTTTTTCTTTTGCCCTACCCAGGTACATGGGGAAGTTTCTTGACTTTTCGAAGTCTGAGGTCTTCTGACAGCATTCAGTAGGTGTTCTATAGGAGTTGTTCCACATGTAGATGTATTTCTGATGTATTGGTGGGGAGGAAGGTGATCTCCACTTCTTAATTCTCTGCCATCTTGAAGGTCTCTCCATATTGCAGCATTATTTATAATTGTGAATTTATGGAAGAAACTGAAATGTCTGTCAGCAGATGAATGGATAGAGAAGATGTGGCATGTACACACACACACACACACACACACGCACATGCACATGCACACACATACATACCTTATGGAATACTACTTAGCCATAAAAAAACCAAAAAATTTGTGCTTTGCAGCAACACTGATGGACTTGGAGGGCATTATGCTAACTGAAATAAGTCAGAAAGTGAAAGACAAATACTCTATGCTATCACTTATATATGGAATCTAAAAAGTACAACAAACTAGTGAGTGTAACAGAAAACAAGCAGACTCACAGATATAGAGCATAAACTAGTGGTTACCAGTGGGGAAAGGGAAGGAGGAAGGGCACTATTTTTTTTCTTCTACTTAGTCATTCTATGCCTTTTGAATGGAGAATCTAACCCATTTATGTTTATAGTAATTGTTGATATATAAGGACTTGCTTTACTATTTTTTTCATTGCTTTTTGATTCCTTTGTAGATCCTTTATTTCTTCCTTCCTTCCTCTCTTGTTGTGTTTCTCTTTGTTTAGATGACTTTTTTTGGTGGTATACTTTAATTCCATCCTTTTTTTTCTCCATCGACTGAATAATTTCTAATGGCCTATCTTACAGCTTATTTCTTATGTCTTCTGCTTGGTTGAGTCTGATATTGAGGCTCTCTATTGAATTATTCAGTTCATTCATTGTATTCTTCATCTCTAGGATTTCTATGTTTTTAATGATTTATATTTCTTTGTTGATTAGTCATTTTAACCATGCATTGTTTTTCTAATTTCTTTTAGCTGTCCATGTGTCTGTTCTTGCCATTCACTGAATTACTTTAAATAAATTTTTCTGAATTATTTGTCAAGCTTAGTTTTCCTTTTATTTAGGGTTTGTTATCAGAGTTTTATTAGTTTATGTGTCATGTTTACTTGATTTTTCATGATCCTTGATTCTTTGCATTGCTATCTGTGTATTTGAGTAAACTCTCTTCTTTTAAGTTAAATGTTTGCTTTAGCAAGAAAATGCCATAACTGGTAAGCTCAGCTTGGGGTTCTGGATGGATCAGTGGGTAGCATTCATGGGCAAGTTGGGCTTGCTACAGGGGTTCTGGTCAGGTAAGCCACTCACCATGCCCTGAAGTCAGTAGACTGCTGATGTCTATATTCCACAGTTGGTTGGGCCTGCTGGCTGAGCTCTGTGTTCATGCAGGGTCACTGGGTTTACTTCTTCATTGGGTGGGGCTAATGGATGTGTCTTGTATTCAAGTGGGGCAACTAGCTGGGCTCTGGAACCACCTTTGCTCAGCCGAGGTCACAGGCTGTGTTCACTGATAAGGTTGTGCCACTGGTTGGACTCCACGATTGGGCAGGACTATAGGCTTGGTTCATTCCAGGTTGGCTGGAGTCTCAAACTATGCCCTATTATTCAGGGCTGAAGCTGCCTCCTAGATTTGGAGAGGACCACAGGCTGTGCTCTGCTGTTGGGCAATATCACTGGCTGGACTCTCTGTCAAGAGATATCTCCAGCTGCATTCTGTACTTGGTTGGAACTACATATTGTGCTCTGCAATTGTGTGGGCTCACTGTCCAGTTTACCTCATTGGATAGAGCCACAGTCTATGCTCCACCGTTAGCCAGGGTCACCTGTTGGACTCCCTGCCTGGGCAAGGTCACAGGTTGTGTTCAGCAAATAGGCAGGACTTTCAGCTGGGCTCTGCTATAGAGTAGGGTTATAAGATGTGCTCCACAGCTGGGAAGAATATTAGACTAAGCTCCAAGTCTACCCATTGTCACTGTTCAGGCTTCCTGGTTATGCTGGACCAGAAGTTATATTTAACATATGAGATGGGCTGCTGGCTTGGCTCCCTGCCCAAGCAGGGCTGTAGGATGGGCTCTAGTGCTGCCCAGGCTCTCTGGCCAGTTTTCCTTGTTGGACAAGTTTAGAGGCACTCAGTATTTGGGCAGAGCTGATATTTTAATTATCTTCCCATACAAGGTCATAGAATGAGCACCAAGGCTTGTATAACTCATTGGCTGGGGAGAGAGATAAGACATAATTGCTCGTCAAGTTTCCTGGCCAGATGGGGGCAACTGACTCAGCTTTACAATGAGCAGAATCACTGGCTGGGATCTCTGCTCTTATGTCACTGAAAGCAAGAATGTAACCCATCAAGACTAGAGCACTGGTTGTGAAAATCCTCCCCCTCTTGTCTGTCTCTATCTTATTCCCAGTGCTCGAATCCCACAGATTATCCCAGTGACCCTTGCGATATGATTACTTATTGGGCTTCCTGGGAGAAATCCAGCAACACTAGAGGAACCAGGTGTCCACTTGGGCTCTTTTTCTCCAACTGGAGAAACTGTAGGACCAGGGATCCCTCTTGGTGTTGCACTGGCCTGAAGAAGGAGTGGTGCAGTCAAAGTATAGACACTCTTCTTTTTCTTCCAATGCTGTCTTTCTCTGTCTATGTGTTCCAGGTGGTGCTTCTGCCTACGCCTTGGGTTCTGGGATTTTCACAATGGTGTCTTGTATATAGATAGTTGCAAGTTGGTCTTCTTGTGAGGTGGACAGAAGTTGGGACTGACAAATGTCACCATCTTGATGATGTCACTTCCTGGAAGGAAACAGGGAAAAATCTCCTTGATTTTGATCTTGGCAATAGTTACTTTGGATATGACACCAAGACCACAGGCAACAAATGCTAAAATAAACAAGTGGATCTACACAAAATCAAAAAGCTTCTGCACAACAGAGAAAATAATTGATAAAATGAAAAGGTAACTTAGGGAATGTAAGATAATATTTGCAAATTATATATATGATTGGCAGTGAATATCCAAAATATGTAAGGAACACATAAACTCAATTGTTTAAAAAATAAAAATGGGCAAAAATCTGAATAAACATTTTTCTAAAGAGGGCATACAAATGGCCAAAAGATACATGAAAATGTGCTCAACATCACTAATTTTCAGGGACATGCAAGTCAAAACCACAAAGTTATATAACCTCACATCTGTTAAGATGGCTATTATCAAAAATATGTGAGATAACAAATATTGGAGAGGATGTGGTGAAAAAGAAATCCTAGTGCATTGTTGGTAGGAACATAAATTTGTAAGGTCATTCTGGAAAACAATATAAAGTTTCTACAAAAAAAATAAACATTAAATTACTATATGATTCAGTAATCTCACTCCTGAGTATATATATCTGAAGGAAACAAAATTAATATCTTTAAGAAATATCTGCTCTTCCTCATCCATTGTAACATTACTTACAATAACCAAGATATGAAAAGATACATATATAGCTGCTGAATTAAAAAATAAAAAGAGTCTTCTGAGGTAGAACACAGAAATTATAGGAGATAGTGGGAAAAGATGAGACCAGAATACTATACTGTTTATAAGGTTGTAGATAGTCATAGAAGTTTTTATTTTAAAAAGATATCTTTGTTAGATTTATGTCTAGAAGATCACTCTTGCTTCAATGTACAGGATGAGAGGGAAAGATAAGAAACAAAATGACTAATTAGGAGGCCATTATAATAGATTATTAAGAAGATTATTAAGAAAAGAGGAAAGACAATTTATATTAATGATGAAGAAGATGGACTAGATTCCAAAATTATTTAGGAGGTAGAGAATTATAGAATTTAATGACCAAATGACTGGTGGCAAAAAGGATGAGAAAGAAGTCAAAGATTACCCTCAGGTTTCTTACTGGGTAGATTGAGAAGATGGTAAAATATAGGGAGTTTAAGAGAAGAAAAGCTTGAGGCTTGTTTCTTTAGTGAGAAGGGCAGTGGAGAGTGATAGATAATGAGGTGTTTTATAGCATGATGAGTTTGAGATCCCTGCAGGATATTGAAGTATAGGTGTTCAGTTTGCTGTTGGTAATTATGAGTCTATTGTTCCAGAGAGAACTATTAGATGATGACAAACTATTCCATATTTATGAATACATAAGTGAAATTTTAAGGCATGGATATTACTGAGATAAATCAATACAGTGAGAAGAAACTTTGGTACACACTTTTAGTAATGAAAAATTGGGGCATAACACTGAAAAAAGGAGTTCAAAAAAAGAACCAAGAACAGATACAAAAAGAAAGAGTGCCCCAAAAGAATCATGTCACAGAGATCAAGAGAAGAGTATGTTTCAAGGAAAGGGTTATCAACAACATCACATATGACACTGATAAAGCAGAATGACTGAAAAGAAAATAGTACCACTGAATGAGTCAAGAAACAAAGACATCCAAGTAGGAGTGGGAACACCTAGCATCCAGATATTGGTCTCTGATATCAATCTCCCCTAAAAAGAAGCAGAAGTTCTTTGGAGAAATCACTAATTACTGGGTCACAATAGGTAAAAGATGTCTGAAAAATACATAAAGTAAAGAAGTATTAAAAAAAATAGGGCTGTTACAATAACCCAGTAGCCAGCTTGAAAGGAGGTACCCCTGGACAAATCTTTAAAAATATGAAGACCAAAATAATTAAATATGGTGATGAATTGTAAACTATTGAATACATAGTAATTAATGAGTCTAATACCAATAATAAATTGAAAATAAATAAATAGCTTGATAAATGGCAAGGGCAGAGGAGAATTCTTACAATAAAATGAATATGCTGACTGAGAAGTATACATGGAGATCTGGAGTTGGAAAATAATCTTTTTGTAACCATCATAATAAAGATTTGATCAGGAAATAAATGATAAAAGATGCTAAATCCAGAGGGAAATTTTGATGAGTAGCATGATATTTGCTTGGTCTTAAATGTGTCTCCAAAGATTGCTATTAGTTGCAAAAGAGAAAAAAAATCACAATAATTATACAGTGGAAAAACTGGATAACACTTGACCAAATGATCAAAATTAACATTAGTAACAAGGGACAGATGGACATTGTGGACCTCCAGATGTGATATCCTGAGAAGGACACTCTATCCCCTGTGGAGTATTAGGAACAAGAATGCATAATCTGAATCTAACCAAAAGACAAATCAGACAAGCCCCAAATGAGGAATATTCTGTTTATCTTCACAAATACTGTTTTTAGATAAGACTAGGAAAAGACATAGAAATGTTCTTGATTAAAAGAGGCTAAAATGTCAGTACAGCTACATGCCATACTTGATCCTAGATTAGATCCTTTGTTGTAAAAGAAAGAAATTCTAAAAAGGACATCATTGGGTCATCTGACAAAATTGTAATACAAAGAGTAGAAAGAGTACAAAGGGTAGTATCTACCTCCAGTTTTACTGAAGTTGATAACTGTTGTATGTTTTTATAAGAAAAAAAAATCTCTTTTCTTAGGAAATACAGACTGAATTGTTTAATGGTAAAGGGTTAGAGAGTGAAATGTTTACAACAGATGAATTTAGGTAAATGTATATGAATGTTCTTTGTAATATTTTTATTTTTGTGAAAATATAAGAAGACTAAAAAAAGAGGCTATAGTAAGTCTATATAAAAGCAGAGAGCTGGTAAATTTTGTTACAGCAGTTTCTGTGGTATGGTGGGGCTGCCAGGGTATAAAGTGGGTGGGTTGATGGGACTTTCCTGGTGGTCCAGTGGTTAAGCTTCCCCTCTTCCAATGCAAGGGGTGTGGGATCAATCCCTGGTTGAGGAACTAAGATCCCATATGCCACACAGCATTGCCAAAAAATAAAAAAAATAAAAACTTTAAAAATTTTGAAAAAAAAATAAAGTGGTTGTGATAGAAATGGAAAGGAGACAAAACTATATGTAGGTTTCTCTTTCGGGAACTGTAGTAGTTATGGAAACAGGGGGTGAAAAGTGGTAGTTTGAGGTGGAGGTAAGTTTAAGAAGAAACTTTTGAGGATAAGGTGGACATGAGTATTTTAGACTTAGGAGAAGATGATGATACAGATATAAGAGGAAAGGCATATTTATATATCAAGGTGCAGAAGATAGAGATTAAAGTGAAGAAATTAACATTGTCGAAAAGAAGACATTTCTTTCACTGGGGAAGAGAAAATGAATGTTCAAGACAGATAAGTATGAAGGTTAAAGGAAAATTGGTCAGGAAATTTTATCCCTGGTATACTTTATTTTTTCCTTTTTTTATGTGTGTGAGGAGGAATGGAGTTTGGTTGGTTTAATTTCCTTAATACTAGACAGCTGAGAGTTATTCCTCAGGACTCCTCATCTTCCCTTGTTTGCAATTTTAACAAATCTAACCAGGGATGGTAATTGTGGCAGCACAAAATATTTTAAAAGAAAAATATTAGTACTTTCTTCATATAGTATATCCCAGATATTGCATGAGACATACCTTTACTAAAAAATATTTGTTGCTTATCTAACGTTCAAATTTAACTGGGCATCTTGTATTTTTATTTTCTATAGTTTACAACCTCACTGGAATCACTCTTAAGAATTGTGCTGAAACATGGCATTTAGTAGGTTTCTCATAGAATGCACCAAGGTAATCTATTTAAAGTGAGTCTTTTCAACCATCTTTTTATTTACAATTTATGTTCAATGTAAACAAATTCCATAATATAAGAAGTTACTATGAATCAAAGCATAAATACACAAACACAAGCACAATCCAAAATAGATGTACAGCATTCAGATATGAAATATTATGTTAGTACTGTTGAAACACTACACTGAGTATTTACAATAACACCAGGAAGTTCCTTCTGGGGTACATATAAAACGAATCTTGGAAGCTTTTTGTATTACCTAACTGTTTTATAGCCTTATAGATTTAATGAACCAAATGAAAACCGAACCTCTGCTCCACATCCCATACTTTATCTCTAAGATTTATTCTCATTTCCAAGGTAGAGTTTTATGTGACCACACCACATAAGCCACATTTAAGAATATCATCTCAACTAATTTTGGATGATGTTTCTCTTCATCTTGTGCGGGAAACTCCTGCAGATTTAAAATTATAATTCTCAGAAAAGATACTTGATACGATTTCAATTTTCTTAAATTTACCAAGGCTTGATTTGTGACCCAAGATATGATCTATCCTGGAGAATGTTCCATGAGCACTTGAGAAAAATGTGTATTCTTTTGTTTTTGGGTGGAATGTCCTATAAATATCAATTAAGTCCATCTTGTTTAATGTATCATTTAAAGCTTGTGTTTCC
>RJWK010042863.1:0-18993 GCA_004363435.1 Platanista minor
AAAAAAAAAAAAAAAAAAATGAAGGTCACAACATGAGCCTTGCCATATTCCAACATTTCAAGGCTAAAGACATGAGGCACACCACGAAAGAAAGGGGGAAGGAACAGTCAGGAAGTTAAAAGAAAAATGAAAATATAAAATTTTATGTGTCAATTACTTTTTTGAATTTTCCAGATTGAGAAAAATCTGGAAAAAAAAATTAAAATAAAAGAAAACAAAGAAAGGGTAGTCTTGGACAAAGAGAAAAATAATTTTAAGGAAGATGTACTCAAACCATGTCAAAATACATTTAAGATGAGGACTGAGAAATGATTCTTTGGTTTAGTGCCGATGTCCTTGGGAGTCTTGAAGAGGGAAGACTATTTTGATGGAATAGTTGAGATGAAGCCCTAATTTGAATAGGTCCAAGCAAAGAGAGAGGAGGGCAGATTATACATAGACAACTCGATCTTGGAATGTTTCTGAAAAGGGGAAAGAGGGCAGAAGAGGCTGCTTTTGTTGTTCTGTTTTACTTAGATGTGAGCTATAAATGCATGTCTGTAGGCTTTGGAAAGAGAAGTTGATGATACAGGAAAGAGAGGGGAGAGTTGCTGAAATGACCACATTGAGGAGGAGAGAGAAATGGGATGAAACATGCAGAGCCAAGAGCTGGACTTAGGAGCACAGACATACACAGCACCGGCAAGAAGGAAAGCGTATGAACGTAGATGCAGTGGGAATGTTGTGCTGGGATGAGGGGAGCATGTGGGATTTCGATCCTGCTGACTTGTACTTTCTCACTGTTAAGGGAAATAAAGTCATCAGCTGAACACGACAATGACGACAAAGTTTTAAAGGTTTGTGAAGGGACAGGCTGGAACTAGACATTTAGGAGAGTGGAAAAGAGGGTGAGTCAGGGAAATGCAGTAACAGTTAGTGGTGGCCCTAGGAGTTCACTTAAATTAGGGGCAGCTAAAGTGAGATTAGTCTCCTCTTTTGTCCTCTCCATCACTCAGCTGTACAGTGCAAGCTGGGGGTACTTGTGGGGGGGACTAAGCCACGGTTTGAGCTTTGCTAGGAAAATTAGAATGAAAGAAGAGGTGTGCAAGGAAGAGATTTTAATGGTGGACTCTAGAATCTAAGCTGGGTAACCAACAAATAAAGAACAGAAGAAGGTGAGAGAATGTGAAAACATGGCAACATGGCAGGCACAATGGTTGCTCAGGTCCAGGTGTGTTGAAAAATTGTTTGATTGTGGGTCATTGGGAAGAAGATAGTGGTTTGAGAGTAAAATGCTTTATTAAATACAACAGGTAGATACTGAACATTTTAGGTAGATTGAGCTATTCGGGGTATTTTAAATATCAGTATATGTGCCTCTACATAAAAATTCTCATTTTCTCAATGTCATTTCCACAACAGTCACAGAATGAGAGAAGACAAGATAGCATTGCTACTACAAGCTGATAACAGAAATAATCAAATGCCCATCCTCCGTGAGGTATCATTCAACAGCTGCTCACTTTTGGGGGATGTTATTGTTTTTGTCAAAGTTTTGTGTTCAATCACAGAATCAAATAATGTATAAAATGGCATTAAACACATTTGAGAATGAAACTACCTTTCATGAAGTATTCAAATATAGTAAACACTCTGGAGGATTTTA
This sequence comes from Platanista minor, assembly GCA_004363435.1. Lineage (NCBI taxonomy): Eukaryota > Metazoa > Chordata > Mammalia > Artiodactyla > Platanistidae > Platanista > Platanista minor. The sequence continues at coordinate 1,646 of RJWK010042863.1, forward strand.
CAGACAATTCGTAAAGGTCATTTGGCTTGAAAAGAATCTGTGTCTCAGCTTGTGCTTAGCTGGCAAGTTCACCACTTAGGAGAAATATGTGTTGTGCATTGATAGCTCATTAATGTTTTGTGATATTCCACATTATGAGGTTATTACTTTTAAATCAGTTTATGATAGAATCCCAACTGGAAACACTACAGAGGATATTGTTTCACTTTTCAGTCTCCAAATCCTAAATATTAATAGTCAGAAGAGACTTTTAAAGGTCAATTCTGAAAAATATTTGGTTTATAAACTTTTTCCTATTCTACTTCCATGCCTTCTTTGAAGCTTTTAAAAAATGTTTAAAATCAGGTCTAAAAAAACTGTGGAGGTATATGCAATGGGAAAAGTCAAATCCTCTCACCCGCGTGGAAGAGGGCTAGGAAGATGTCCTGGACCAAGGCCATGACAAGTCTCCTGTAGCTTATCTTTTGAAAGGATATCATGAAAATTAATTCAGAGCTTTTATAACCCTGCTCTAATGTCTTCTAGCATTTTCCCTTTCCTAATTTCTGGAGACATGACTAAAACTGATCTAGTTCTATAAGTATAACTTTTTTTTCCTTTAGCAATGTATATAGCTTTCTTTTTGTGTTCAGGGAAAACAAATGTCTCAAGGACATAACTTGATTAAGTCAGTTTTCATATATTGTATTGTGCATATGACGGACCCTTCAATCCAGGAGCACTTTTCATTCTAGTAAACTGTCTTTCATTATTTCTTTGATTATTTCAGTGATGGCTTCCTCTCCTATATTTCCTTTCTTCTCTCTTTCAAGAATTCTGTCATTTGGATGTTAAACTTCCTGGTTTTGACCTCTCAGGTTTTTATCCTTTTTCTCTTGCTTTTCATCATTTTGTCTTTTTCATTCTGAGAGAGTTCTTTAACTTTATAATTTAACCTTTCTTTTGAGTTTTTTACATTAGTTTTATTATGATTTTAATATCTTAGATCATTTTTTGTACTTTGCACAAGTGGGTTAAATCAATCATCACACACCCATCTCCCATCAGCTTCCAAAATTCTATGCTTGTCTCCTCTGTGAAGTTTTTTTTTTTTTTGCCTACATTCAAACATATATACATAAACATATATACATAGATACATAATATATATATCTATTATATATACACACATATATGATATACAGCATTGTATTTAATGACAAGAAATAGCATAATTAACAAATAGCAATAATCTAAACCTTTGCTTGGGAAAATAGTTCCAATAGCAATAGAAAAAAATATCTAAATGGGTTTTAAAATGAGCAGTTTTGCTTCAAGACAACTTGAAATAAGTAAAATAACTTGTGAGTAAAATATCTCTGTAGATCACAAATGAAAGAGACTGTTAGTTATCTACCTCAATAATAAATCTGTAAACATAACCAGGCACAACTATTTTAATACACTTCTGAAAAGTAGTATTAAAATTTGCCTTTTAAAGAATCTCCTTGGCTTTCCATAGAATATTTGACCAAATAATCCATCCATGTGAAAGAAAACCTCATTATGGTAGAGTCCTATGTAATATAAATGATTATGTTCTAAAGAACGATTAAGTTTTGGTTGTAGTCCAATTAAAACTCACAGTGGTGATGAATTATGTGTAATCTTTGTTCTAAGGGATTCTGTGGAATCTGAAGTTGATTTCCTTCAGGGTAAGACCAATTTGCAGAATTATTTTTTCCTACTTTGGGTTCAGTATCCACCAGATGTCACCTTTATCTGTTCTCTATTCAGTCCCACCCTAAGGAAGAAAATGAAAAAAAAAAAAAGCAAATTAGTAGCAAATTTTTCTGCCTTATACCTGGAAGCTTTGTTACTGATTAAAACGCATATATGTCTCAATGTCATTTTGCTTCTTGAGGAAGTTTATTCTCATTCTTAAAATCAAAGTGTGTTATTTAATTATATACATTAATCTTAAGAACAAAGTGTACTTATTAACCATTGGTGTACTATCAGAGCCCACGAGACCCAGTTTTAGATTTGAGTTTATTTTATGAATATCTCTTTTCTCCAGAATAGTTATGTCATAACTTTTAGTTTTTTTTCTTTAGGAATCTTCCAAAATACAAAAAGAAAAGTTACTATTTAAAAAAAAAATTGGAAAGAAACATTCTATCTGGCAATTATTATTTGAGTACATTTGTTTTCTTTATAAATGTAAGAAAAATTGTGAAATCTTAGTGTCCTTATTTTTCCTATACCTTAAATATTTTGCTATTTCATCTTCCTAGAAGTTATGTCATTATTACTTATCAATTTTTCTCAACTATACTAAAGAGACAAAATAATTATATCGTGGAAGAATAATGAACTCACCTAAAAGGATGATGCACAGCTGAAATAAAACATCACTCTTACATTATCTTTTAGTTTTCTTGTTTTGTTGTCCAAGATATTGCATCACCTTTCAAGATGGTATAAAAGATGTCTAGAGATACCATCATTTAAATTTTTTGTTCTTAACATTAAATGTAGTTGAGAATTCAGAATTTTTCACTCTTCCCATAAAGTAAAGAGAAGAAAATTTACAAAAGAAGACATTTCACAACTACTAAATGATTCAAAAGATGAATACAAAAAGGTATCAGTGACACTTAAGACATTAATGACGATGGTAAAGTGGGTCACATACTCAAAAACTCAGAAAAAAATGCTAGATGCATTTGCTCAACTCAACAATCAATAAGTGAACAGTACATTTATAAAAACAAAAAGGAAATACTGTGTTCCCACCCAATTTGTCATCCAGTAGGAAGGATTTTAACACAAAATATTTTGTTCCAGGTACCTGGAACATCTCATTTTGCAAAAAGGATGTATGACAGAAATGTTCCATCTTTTATGATGTCTGTGCACCAAAATTTACTGCATATAGTAGGTACGTAAGTTGAAAATACTGAAGGTGGGAGATTGAAGGAAACATCATGGGAAAATTATTGGGTCAATAATTCAAATTCATATTTACAAACCTAAAAATGAATAGATTTTTTGTAATTTTGGAGGAAATAAGAGTGAATCCTTTTCTTCATCTCTTCTCACTTCAACTATATTATTAGCTGTCAAAAATTTTTAATATTGCATTAAAAAAATTTTTTTTTTTAGATTTTGTTTTTTGATGTGGACCATTTTTAAAGACTTTATTGAATTTGTTACAATATTGCGTCTTTTTTATGTTTTGTTTTTTTGGCTGCGAGGCACGTGGGATCTTAGCTCCCCAACCAAGGATTGAAACTGCACCCCCTGCATTGGAAGGCAAAGTCTTAACCACTGGGCCTCCAGGGAAGTCCCTAATACTGCATTTTGACAAAGCATGTGCAAGAATAAAAAGCATTAACAGTGCATTGAAATCTGGATTTATTTATTTACAGGATAAATATGTTATTTGTTTGTGCCCATTGGTGAGAGGTTACTTTCATTCAAAGGCCATTACCCATGTGATATACATATATTCAATAAAAATATTCAAAACCAGAAAAAAGAAGAATAAAACTGTGGGTTTTCTATGTTCAAATTCTTATTAAAGTTTCTAATAAGGTTAAATTTTACTATCTCTTTGTTTGTAACTTCTATGAATTATTTGTAAAATGACTTACAATATTGTTTCTAAAGCCTCAAAATAAGAAAGGTCCTGTTGGAGCAGAGGATTCTTCTTCCTCGTGTATTGAGTGATAAGCACCTGCTAGGTTAAAGATGTGAGATGCAAAAACTAACATGCAATTTTTAAAATATTTTTGTCTATCAGAGTAGAATGTGAGGTCTGAATAAGGCTGACAGTCCATGACGCCCCATCAGATCCGTGTATTTGAAATAGTTAGTGCACAGATCTCCATACTGGCAACTGGTCATTTTGTCCTGATCTCTGTTATTAACTTGCTTTTTGAGTAGGAAATCACTTAATCTCTCTAGGCCCTTTTTCTTTTTAACCTATAAATCGAGGATTTATACTAGAATCTGTGACTACCCATGGGCAGCTGGCAGGCAGAGATTTTTCTAAGCTGAAAAGTGTTTTAATTGGGCAACAAATACATAAAAAGAGGAAAAAAAAACCTCTCCCATTTACCACAGTCCACTCTATTATTTACATCTGATCAACTTTATTTATTTACATTATCCACATGGCCTCTTAAGGCAGCTCAATTTTATTTTTCAGTCTCTCCTACTGCTAATATTTTATGTCTCAGTATATAATTTGTCTTCTACCTTTAAAGAGTTTATAACTTGGTTTGAACCATAACCCATTGGCTCTTGAAAATAAATAATTAAAAGTACAAGTGAATAATTGGAAGAAATAAACGATGGTTAGGAACACAGAAGAACAGAATTATTAATAATTCCTCATCAGTGTAATTCCAGTCAAAGCAATTAAAAAAACATGTACAGTCCCCATTCTCAAGGGCTCACCCAGGAAGAAAAACATAAATAAACCTTTTTTTTTTTTTAAGTTTACCTATGGAATAAATAAAATTTTACGTAAGAAAAGACACATGAAGCTCATATCTCCTTATATGGAAAAATAACTATGTATTGATATAATATTAAGATAAAGCTGCTGTAGACGCAGTAAGATTAAAACATTAAATAAAAATAAAAACGAATCTCCAGTGAGTCAAACACCTTTCAAAAGGAAACTCAGTTGAATTATCTTATTGATAGACATGTATCATTCCACAAATTAGAAATATTCTTGAAAAACCTGAATGTAAATTGGCTTTTCATAATTTGTTTGTGTTTTCCTCTACCTCCCATCATAGACTAGACCATGGGTTACCAATATGGCACTGAACATTAATAAAAAAATATGACACAGGCCCTATTCTTAATTTCCAAATGTCTAGACCCCATATGGACTAATGTGAGAGATAAAAAGAATGCTCTAATTTTCTCTTGTGCTCACCATGTTGGTTTGGATCTAGCTTGCTGATTCTAAGAAAGGCCAGTTGGAGTAAAGAAAGGTCAGGGGCTGAGAAACACCATTCAAAAGTCTAAGGGAGTCATAGGAGGGCAGAATAAGAGGAATGAACACCTCTGTTTACAAATACCAAGGTGGAGGAAGAATAGAGTATAAAAGTTAAAAAATATATATAAAAACTGTATAGAAGGAAAACATTGAATTATTCATTAATACCCCAAAAATAGACCCCTCCAAATTTCTTTGATTTGTAAAAGCTGAAGGAAATCCCCAGATTCTTAACTGCAACCCCACAAATCTCCCCAATATTCTAAAGTCAGCCTTGCTGTCCAGCTCTGACCTTTCTGACCGCTTCCATAAAGTTTTCCCATTTACCCTTCTTGTCCATGATTTAAAGCACCTAAAACAAACCCCCTTGTTTCCTATGTTCCGTCAGCCCTTCATTCATACCACCTACACGGTGCTACATGTCAAGAGCTTCATGTTCTTACTTAAAACTCTGTGTCTTATTGGATAAACTCCTGGAAGGAAGGGACTCCTATTCTCCCCTAACCTCTTCATGCACAGCACATAACCTGAAAAACAGTCTCATTTTCACAAATATTAATAAAGTACTTGACTGTTTTCCTTTCAAATATTGCCAAAATGACAAATATAAACTGCCGTCATATGGTTTAAATAAATTCAGGATGACTGACTCAAAATGGCTTAGCAGAACAGGCAGATGGTTGATGTTAGCTAGTGGTTCTAAGACTGAGGTTCACTTTATGATCTTAGTTGGTATAGTAAACTCTGTTACTGTTGACCAACATCTGGTTTCTCCATGCTTTTGAACCTAGCTGTAGCCATGTGACTTGTACTTGAAAATTGTTGATTAATGATTTTTTCGTGTCAGTGGTTTTAAGAGTTAGGTTTTCTCAGCTTTAAAACTATCCTTCTATATCCTATTGTGGTACAGGGGCTGGAACTCTGCAGACTATTTCACTTCTCCAGTGAGCTTCGCTTTGGGTGATGCCGTTATGAAACATCAGAGAGACAAGAGGGCATGAGACAGGACAAGAGATTTGCTTCTTTCTCTTTGCTTATCCTTCCTGTAAACACAGTCTACACAAAAGTTCCTTATCCACAAAGTGGCAACTGTTCCAATAGCAGTTGGTTCCAGTCTCCAGACTTTTCACACACTTGCGGAAACTACTGGATAGCACCCACTCGCAAAAGTCTGAATCTCAGCTCCGTTGGGCACTGCCCCGAGGGTCTAGGTTCTGATAACCTCCAGCCCTGACTGCCAGAGTTGCTTCCTGCAGTTTCTCTCTCATTGTTACTATCTCACTGATTTCAACCTGACTCTGATGGAAAAAGAGCCAGTACCTTGGCCCTAAGCTCTTTCTAATATCATCAACCACTTTCAAAATAGGTGCTGACCCATCCTTCAGGTCCTTATAGAGAAGGATGACAACATCCCAATGAGATGACAGTTGGAAGGTGACTTCTGGGCACCAAATGGTAAGAGGGGAAGGGTAAGAGCAAGGCATGACAGCAATTGCTGCATCATTTTACACAAGGTGATTATCTCCATTTCATTTTAGCTCATTTTCTCTGGTTTCAGGTCTTAGCAGCACCTATGTCATCTTTTGGTACTCTTATAAATCTGTATAATAGGTACAATTGATCTGTTTATCAATTTACCTAGTAAGTGGTTATTTATAAGAAACATTAGCTCACTTCCCAACATGGAATATAATTTCCTTGTCATAATTTTCCCTAAGTGTAAATAATGTACTGCAAAAAGAATTAAAAGCTGTATTTTTGAGTGATGGTGACATTTTTAACCATATTTTGAGTCACTTAATAAAATATTATTTATATCGAATAGGTATGATTTCAAGATAAAGCATAGATTTGGGGGTTGGACAGGAAGATAGGTTACATGCATTCCAAGCTCTTCTGTTTTCCTTTGATATGAACATTTGATTGTTCTTTACATACACAACTCCAGTTACCATTAGAGCAATGAGCCACTCAGCACCATTGTCCACTCTCCAGCCCACAGAATAACCACATGAGATCTCTTTGAAGTCAGCTTGAACACCACATAAGAGGAGGGTAGCAAAGCATGAGTAATGCACTACCTCTTGTCTTGCATGCAATTCTAGACGAGTGAGTACTTTATTTGTTAAAAGATCATATTCAGACCATTTCTACATTAGCACAGTGTATACTACATTAGTCATTCATGCAGCCTCTCTATCAAAATATAGAGTAACACAGGGAAGACAGGTTTGGCCACTGTTTCCTAATGAGCCCATGATGGCAGTCAGCCAAAGGGGGAGTTGGTGTAACTGAAACAGCCATGGAGGGAGTGTGTGTGTGTGTGTGTGTGTGTGCACGCTTGTGCACATGGGTGGAGGGGGAAGTTCAGAAAGGAAAAATTTACGAATGGCCAATGGCCAACGTTTGCCTGAGAAGGATTCCACCCTATTCATGAAACTTCCCCAAGCATCTCTCTCAAGAAAGATGCATCCCAAGGAGCATGCCCAGTAGGGAATGATCTCTCCCAGGTGGGCACTACCAGACGCTGGCAGGAAGGCCCAGAGTTGATTCTACCTTGAAATGTTGAAACTTGAAAGGCAGAATGAAATGTTCCACTAAAAGTCAGTTGAAAGAAGAATATAAGTTTAGAGGGTAGCAGGGAAAAAAACAGTCCCTAAAACAATGGTATCATTTTATTTTTAATTAAAATCCAAGCCTGTTCCATTTCATTTATCTTCCAGATTGATAAGGGAAATGTGCTTTAGGAATAATCACCACAAAGTCACCAAGCTAAGCTTCCTACCACCACCCACCACTGAGAAAAAGAGCATGTCTATGGCAACTACGTGAAAACAGTCAGGCTTGGAGTACACAGCTGTGGTTCTCCTCCTAGAAAGACTGCCTCACACTCCCAGATTCAACAGTGAGTCCAATGCATGCATTTCATGGGACTTTTTCTTTTTTCCCAGCATTGAATGATGAAGAAGAAAACATGTAGAATAAATAGCCATACACTCACCATCTATGTTCTATAGTCAATCTTTTACTATATTTCCTTTATCTTAAGCCTAACTTCTATCGGTTCCCTAAACATCTAATAATCCAGTTCATTTATTTATTTATGTATTCATTCATTCATTTATTTATTTTGCTGCATTTTAAAGTAAGTTTGGATGAGAACATTTGCTAATTCAGGCGGCCAATTGTTTTATTTGTACTTAATGCAATGAAAGCAAAATGAACAAATTGCCATGGCATCTGTAATGAGTGGCATTCCTGTGTGTTTCCATATTTTTATGTCTTGTTCTCATGAGGATTGTTTTCCTATGGAGAACTGAAAACAACAAAAGCATTTTTCTGTATCATATTAATCCTTAAAATGCTATATATTTTAGTGTAGGAGGTAGATCCAACAATTTCTATGGCATACTAGCAACTGGGTGGGATCTGAATTGGATGTTTGTTCCTTGGTCTGTCACCTCTGACATGATTTTCATGTTCTAGATACTGCATAGCTCAATCCAGTAATATATGTGTAGAATTCTTATGATTAGATTTGATAATAACTGACATGTGCTGAGTAGTAATACTAGCTAATATTTTTGTAGATCATATGCTTCATATTTGGTGTTAGAAATTTTTCATGGATTATCTCATTTAATCCACAAACAGCTCTATTGCCTTTATAACATCGAGATTTAAAGAGGTTAAATAAACCTACCCAAGGATTTACAATAAGTACGTGTTCAGCAGAGCAGGGATTCACACTTACGTTCATCGCTACAATGCAAGATCGTAACTACCGCACAACACATTGTTACTTTATCGTGAACTTCATGTCCTCTTTGCTTGCGTAGCAAACTTTTGAAAATATCTGTAGGGTTCTTAAAATGATGATAATATACAGACAATGCATTAATTATATACAAATAGAAAACAGATAAGCATAAAGAGATATAAACATTTTTTTAATATCTTGGTCTACTTCCTTAGGTTCTTTTTTTCACTTGAAAGCATTTTGAAAATAAAATCTACTCTGACAATATTATTTATTGAGACTATGTGATAATAGTAAAGTAGTTAAATAATCATATTTTTGAATACATGATGGTTAATTTTATATGTCAACTTGACTGGGCTAAAAGATGCCAGAGAACTGGAAAACAAACATTATTTCTGGATTTGTCTGTGAGAGTGTTTCAGGAAGAGAATAGCATTTGAATCCGTAGACTAAGTAAAGAATATCACCCTCACAGTACAGGTGGGCATCAGCCGATCTGTAATGGCCTGAGTGAAATAAAAAGGCACAGGAAGGGCAAATTTGTTCTTGCTTGAGTCCAGACATTCATCATCTCCTGCCCTGAGATATCGGCGATCCTGGTTCTTGAGCCTTCTGACTAAGACTTGCCTCTGTTTCTCCAGCTTGCAAACAGCAGATGGTGGGACTTCTTGACCTATTCTTTTTTTTTTTTTTTTTTTTTTGCGGTACGCGGGCCTCTCACTGTTGTGGCCTCTCTCGTTGCGGAGCACAGGCTCCGGACGCGCAGGCTCAGCGGCCATGGCTCACGGGCCCAGCCTCTCTGCGGCGTGTAGGATCTTCCCGGACGGGGGCACGAACCCGTGTACCCTGCATCGGCAGGCGGACTCTCAACCACTGCGCCACCAGGGAAGCCCCTTGACCTATTCTTATACTAAATCTGTCTCTGTCCTATTGGTTCTGTTTTTCTGGGGAACCTTGACTAATACACACATGATGTAGCAGAGTCTAATCTAAGTGTTTTACACTAAAGAGTGTTGACATATTTAATCCTCATGGGAATCCTCTGAAGCAGGTAATAGTATTTCCCCATCTTACTGATGAGGACCCCAAAGAAGGGAAATATTAGGTAACTTATCCAGGATCACCCAAAGAGTACTTGTGTGGAGCCAGGATTTTCTCAAACTCTAGAGCTCATTCTGTTAATCCCAATATGATACAGGATTATAATAAAGTAATCTGGAGTACACAAAGTTTGTATTTCTATAATTTAGTTAATTGTTCTTTATTTTTGGCTAGGTTGGCTGTTTCCAGTTTTCAGTATTACAAACATTTGCATATACACATCTCTATTTTCTTGCCTGGCGATTTTCTTTGGTAAATTTATAAGAAATTGAGTTGGTGGAATAAATGAATATCTTTCTGGTGGTCCATATCTGCTCCCATACTGACCTTCAGAGAAGCCAGTGGGGTTTACCTTCCCACAAGCAAGGTTAAAGAGTGTCCATTCTCTGTTAAGCTTCTCTAACATTGGTTATCATAATTTATTTTTGTCAAATTTACAAGTGACACATGGGCCTTAATTTGTGTTATACTGTAATGTACATTTTCTTGGGAACTAATAAACTTTTGTCACAGTTTGATAGGCACTTTAGAGCTTGTGTTATTTGTACTCCATCACATCGCCTGTGCTTTTTCTTGGTATATTCACATTACTTGGTATTGATTCGTGAAATCTCATTATTTTAAGATTATTGCCGGTTGTGTATGGTGGTGATGGTGGAGGGGCAGGATATGTATTCTTTGCCTTTTAATCTTTGAATGATACATTGTGAGAAGCTGATTACCTATAAGCCAAATGTAAACACCTAAGGATCATAAGCTGTGGGTCAAGTTCTAGCTTTGATGCTTTCTGTGTAACTTTGGACAAGTCACAGCAATGCCCGCCCTGGGTTTCCTCACCATGAGAAAGAAGTAGCTGATTTCTGCCATCCAGACAGTGACTTTCAGCTGTGATTCCAGCACACAGAGATTTGAGGCTTTGTGTGGAAGAGTGACAGCCCTTCAGAGCTGGGCATTTCACACTCACCTAATGCTTCCTAAGCCACATCTCTTTCCTGTGTCTGATTCCTTCCCTGGATTATAGTTTCTAAGGGGAAGAAATCATGTCTTGATCACTCCTATCACATTTCCCACTCCCCGCTTTAAGATCTTAACAGGTAGATCTGAATAAGAATCTGAACCCGTTTCCTTGAATAATGCTCAGGTAGCTTTTTCTCCTTAAATAAATAAATAAATGCTCAAAAGAAAACACTTTAAGAAATTGTTTTAACAAATGGATTGATTTTCTCCCTCCCACTTTCTTTATTATTATTAAATTTTGATTTCTGCAATCTGCATCTTTTTTCTCTGGAGTGTTTTAATTAGATAGTAGAATTTAAAAATAGGGGTCTCCCATATATTAAGAAAGTTACAGTGGTGTTTATCTGGGACAGATGGTAGACTTTTGATTTGAGAGGATTTTTTTTTTTTTCTGTCATCTGAACTTTGCTTTGGTAATGTTGCAAATTAGCAGCTATTCATTCTTTAATGGACAAGGGTTCATGTAAATTCCAGCTATGAATAGGCAATCAGGATTTCTTTGGGTATAACGGGTTATTTACCAGGCTTCCATTTCAATTTTGAACACTTTGCTTCTTTAAACAGCATCCTATATAATTTTGCAGACATCTAATTACTTATGTATATATTTACTGTATAGATACTGCCTTTGTACCTATATATGCCCCAAATTGCTTCATTAAAATAATCTCAAAATCTCACTCTACCTGAAGTGGATATACAATGATGAGTTCAATGAAGATCAGTTCTGCAAAGCCCTGACGGAATTGCGGGAGATGCTGGGAGCAGACATTTGGAATGATTTTTAAAGGAAGCCTGGTGCCATGGCTGCAACGAAAAATGGCGGAGCTCAGACACTTGCCCTTTTAGACATTTCATTTTTTTTTTTTCCATTTTCCAAAAGCTTTACTTCGAGAACAATCTTCAGCTGTGGGGAAGATGATCTATTGTATCTCTGGGTTTTTTCTTGTCCACTTTCTGATATGTTTTAAACCCCCAGATTCTGAGGCTTATGAAGACCCAAGACTACTGGCCTAGGTTTAGTTTCAGAGTGTGCATGGTAGACAGGAGACCTGAACAATTTAGGATTAGGAATGAGTGTAATGATTTTCTCGCCTCTACCCCTCTCTTTCTGCATCTGACCTTATTTCCTCTGAAGTCAGCAAGGAGGAAACATGACAAAGTCTGCATATGTTCTCCCAGTGATTATGCCCACTGGTTACCTCTCACTACACTCTCCTAGTAAGCACTCAGCAAGTCACATCACCTGTCTGGATGTTACTTGTCTCCTCTTGAGAATAAATGGGGGTTTCAGAAAAGCTTATTTGTCTTTTAGGGACGTTAAAGATCTAACCTTTAATGACATTTCTCCTCAGTCTAACCTGAAATAATCTACTTCCAACACAATCACTCCATTTATGCATTTCAACGTGTTTATAAATATTATATACAGTTTGATATATACGATTTGGAAACCATTCATCATTCTCAAAGCTGAAATTTGCATCTTGTGTCGTAACTGTGACTCAGCATATTCACCTGTGAAACTGCACAGAGTCCATGAGAGCCCAGCTGAGTGCCAGCTCCTCCTGTGAAGTCCCCAGCTGCCGACGGGACACTCAGGACACCAGAAAATGCACAGTGAAAGCTCTCATACAAAAGGCATGGTCCTGAAATTCTCCCAAGGCAAAGGTCACTGACTTTGCACCCTCTGGCCTCATAATGTAGTTTCCAGGGTGACACAAAGCATCCAAAAGGCTTCTATTTTTAACAGGATTGATAACATGGCAGCAGTTTTAGCTCCTTCATATAAATCTATATATTTGCTGTAAACTATTACAAAATGACAGGCCGGCTTAACCATTGCCTACGCCAATCCACTCTCCGCTCCCTTCACTCAAGGCTCTCTTTGGATCTTCAAAATTATCAGAGATTTCCATGGCCACTGAGAAGAAGGGGCTCAATGCCTTCCTTCCTCCCTGACTGCAGCCCCATCACAATCCTGCTGCTGCCCCTCCTCACAGGGCACGGCGGGGTCAGAACAGGAAGGTCTAACGTTGGCTCATTTCACACATTCCAGGTGAGCGGAGAAGGCTTCCCTTTTTTACATCACCCTGATTTTGTTCTCCTCTTGGTGTTTTGAGGCATGGGCATCCAGGTGACTCAGCCATCGCTGTATCTGTCAAGGAACATCCGGGGCATCTCTGCGTGCTGCACAATATAGCAGCCTCCTCCACCTACCCACCTTCCCCTCCCAGCGGTGCTCGCAGAAGGGCCCTGGTCTTCAGCTGTACTGGAAAAACAACAGGCTGCTCAACCCTCTGGGACAGGCTGTGTAACCTGCATCACACTGCTGCTTGTATTCCTGAAGTGCAAATCTAAACACATCGCCTTCTTACTGGAAAGGTAAGAGCCTTCCTACCAGCCCCCGGAAAGACCCCTGGACTCTGTGGCTCATTACTCAAAGTCTTAGGAGAGATACAGGTCTGTGCCACCAGCCCGCGCTGCCCTCCCTGCTGGCACCCAGGCCCTGACAGTGCTGCCCTGCTGCCCCTTCCACAATGGATGGCGCGTCTCCTCTGCTCTGCATCACCCTTCCCTGGGCTAATGTTTTCTTCTTTCTGGAAGCATCGAAACCTTACTTTTCCCCCAAGCGCTGTCTAGGTCTCCAGACTTCCCTCCTCCTCTGTGCTCAGTTGGTGCCCAGCTAGCCCCTGCAGTGGCCTGCAGATGGGAATTAGCTGGCACTGACCAGATGACCCCACTGGACTGATAGCAGCCTTGTGGTGAGCCCTGAGCTTTTGGTGCATTTCTTACAAGTCACGGGTGCGCATCAGTACTAGTTTTCCATGATCCATTTGTAGGGTGAGGCTAGAAGATTTTTAAGGGGCCCCTGGCACCTCCAGCCCTTGCAGCAACACAGATCCTCCAGCCTGTGTCCACCAGTGCGTTGAAGCCACCCACAGCTGGGCCTGACGCCCGATCCGGGCTCAGTTACTCAGCCTCTCTGATGCCATGTCTCACCACTCAGGGCGCCTGCTGGCCTGACAGCCCAGCCAGGGAGAAAGGAAGGAAGGGGGCGGTGACCTGAGGCCGACTCCCCAGAGAGGCCAGCCATGGGGCCTAGAGGCCTCTGAGGCTCCAGGGGGGCCTCCCCACTAGCTTGGATTAGTCAACTAGGTAAATATTACTCCTGGGTCTGTCTGGGAAGAAATAACACACAACATGTTCTGCAAATGGAAAAGCTGGTCCCACCAGTGACGGAGGATCCAGGTGGGTCCCTGCCCTGCACTCCATCAGGGTAGGTCATTAAGATGCTAAAGATGCTGCAGCCAATCAGCTCCCATGGCGACAGCTTTGCAGCTTTCATGAATAATCCATGTAGCACCTGGAGGCATGAAATTTTCATAGGCAGCCTCGGTCTGGAGCTGTGAGTGCTGGGGAAGCAAGAGTCCCAGGCATGCCTGGGCTGGGAGGGGCCCACGACCATGAGGAGGAGGCCCTCACACAGGCCCTGGGCAGCACAGGCCACATCCCGGAGGCCAACATGGACTTCTGACATTCGGCAGAGGGCCAGGAGCTACTATGACTGGAGCACTTCAGTCTCTGTGTTACATGTAAGAAGCAAAAAATGGAATTCATTTTCTAAGAACAGATCTGAGTCTGGTTCTCTAACAGGGGGAGAGGCCCCTCCCCTGCTGCCCCTAAGCACCAGTGGCCCCTCCCTCACAGCCACCAGGATTCGGAACCTGCTCCTCTTAGATGTTAGAAGAGCTTGGGCAGCAACACCAAAACCCACTCCCTGACTGAGTTGCTTCTTTGCCCTTTCCTTGTTTAACTTCTCTGAACCTCTCTTTTGCCTTTTATAAAGTAGATAGCAGCTACCTAACCACTAAGATGTGAGAATTAAATGGGATCTACTAAAATTACTGAAATGGCACATTTTTTAAACATTAGTTCTCCTTTATCTCCCCCATTTGTGACTCACAAAGTCGGCCCTGCTCACCAATGAAGTGCACCTCTGTCCTCCAAGAGGAAATCCTTTTCTTAATCAGAATTTTACTCCAGACCCAGACTGTTTATTGAGCAATCAGGTGTGAAAGGCTTTTAGGTGATTTAAAAGTAGGAGGTGGTTGTTTCCAAGAGAGTTAACATACAAGCCTCTCATAAGTTGGAGTCTATTTATCACATTAAGGAGTATTGTTATTTAAGTGCTTTGAGCTTTTATCTTCAGGTGTTGATTTAAATCACTGCTAGTCTCTCTAATTTACTCCATTATACCATTAATCCTCCTTCGCTTTAATGATTCCTTTGTTTTCTTCTTTGTTCCATTTGACTCGACTACTTTGGTATTTCGTGACTCACATCCTTTGTTTACCTACTTCAGATTTTATAAACACAAGTCCTTCAGTAGACAGGAGGCGTCAATTCATTTCCAAAGGAACTTTGGTTCTTCATAGGAGATCTCCCTTGACCCTTTTCTCTTTTAATAACTAGGGTGCTATTTCAGAAATATTAAACTGAGGCACAAAATTATTTACAACATGTTAGTTTCATAAGAAATACTACCTTTTAAAATACCAAGTACAGGAATTGTACCAAGTACAATTATTAACAGGAAAATTGCCTGCATGTGGGTAGGGGCCTGGGGTAGCAGTGGGCACCCAAGTGGAGGCATTCTGGCTTGGAGAGACCCAAGGCTGCATTCTTGGTTCATTGCTACCTACAGCACTTTCCCTCTTTCTTCAGGAACTCCTTCCCAGATTTAGGAAGATAACGATTGTCTTGTAAGAGCTCACTAGGCTGCTTCTCCCACCCCTGCAGGTAGGACTGTCCTTGGCTTTGCACCTTGCTAGGTCAGCCTCCTGGATAGCCCCCCAACTTCAGCAGGCCTAACTGCTTCAGGGCCCCCAATGAGAAGTTTATTCAAGGCAGGGTTTTCTACCCTGTCCTTCCCCAACTTCCCCTGAGGTCAGCTCATGTTGCCAGGAACTGATTTGGTTTCAGGCAGGATGCTCACCTGTGTTCTCTAGGGTCCACTGTGGCTGTCAGGGTCTTGACAATCTGAGGTGACACAGTTGGGTCTCTAGAGCATGGGGAAATCTGCTGACGGCCATGATGCTCTGTGCTGTATCCTTTCAGGAACCACAGGGCCAGGTGGACCAACATTGACAGGGGACCTTAGATCAGGCCTATGTCCCCATGGACTTTTACGGGAGATGGGGCTGTGGGTAGTCATAGTCATATTCTTAATTATGAAGAAACTATGGACTTAATTCAAGGAAAAGCAAACTACCCACAGAGTTTCTACAGTCCCGGAAGAAAGATAACGTATTTTTTTTAGGTAAACAATAATAAGTTTTTTTTTTTTAATTGAAAACATATTTGGTATCCAAATGAGTTGAAAACTTACATGCAAAAACCTGGACATGAATGTTTATAGCAGCTTCATTTATAATGCTCAAAACTTGGAAGCAACCAAGATGTCCTTTAATAGATTAACGAATAAATAAACAATGGTCCATCCAGGCAATGGAATATTATTCAGCAATAAAAAAATAAATGAGCTATTAAGTCGAAAAAAGATGTAGATAAACGTAGAAGTGTATTGTCAAGGGAGAGAAGCCAGTCTGAAAAAGGCTGGCTGACATTCTGGAAAAGGCAAAACTATGGAGACAGAAAAAACGTCAGTGGTTTCCAGGAGTTTAGGCCTGGGGGAGGAGAAGAGAGGAATGAAGAAAGGGAGCACAGGGGATTTTTAGAGAAATGAAACACTTTTATATGATACTGTAATGGTGGATACATGACATTATGTGTTTGGCAAAACCTATATATTGCACAACACAAAGAATGAACCCTAATGTAAACTATGAACTTTAGTTAACAATAATTGGCTTATCAGTTGTAAAAAGTGTATCATACCAATGGAACATGATAGTTGGTCAAACTACGTAAGTGTGGTCGGCGGGGAAGTGAAGAGACAGTATATGGGAGCTCCCTCTGCCTAATTTTTCTATAAAACTAAAGCTACTCTAAGAAATAAGGTCTATTAATTTAAATTAAAAATACAGATTTGGACACCTTGAGTCAACCTCAGTGCAAACCAGAGAACAAATTATTAGAAACACATAAGACATCCATAAGGAGTTAGAAATCTTCAACTCTTGGTTTTAGCACAGACAACTTTCAAATGGACAAAAACAAGATAAGTCTCAACATTTTGAGCAAGCTGAGTTGATGACTGACTTTACAAGACAGTTTCAGTCTTTATAAGATGCATCAGAACACAATGAATTTCAAATAGCTGCCATAGAAATATTCCTCAAAATCCATCAGACCAATGAAGGACAATGTCAGACAGCACTAAAAGAAGTTTTAGGGGATGATTTCAATGTTATGAAAAGTCTGAACCTGGTTTCACAAGAAGCTGAAGGGTTGGAAAGAGGAGTGAATGATGTTACCATACTGAAAAAAAAAAAAAAAAAA
>RJWK010042864.1:0-18993 GCA_004363435.1 Platanista minor
GGCCTAGAGGCCGTGAGGGAGGCGGGGAGAGACAGAGGCGACCGCTGTTCGTGGTGCTGAACCCGACTCTTTCCAAAGCACGCCGTGAGTGCCTAGCCCCAGGGTTGCCCCCACAGCACCCAGCTCCGCGCCAAGCCGGCTCCCCGGGATAACAGCACTGCTTTCCACAAACACGAGCTTTTCCTCTCACGCTCGGAGCCTCGCGTTCGTTGAGCAGAAAGATTCCGGCTGGAAATATAAACCGTTTTCTTTCCAACCATCGGTGGGATCAGGGTCAAGCAATTCCTAACCACATTTTCTGCATTTTTAGCTGCGTTCCAGACCAAAGCTGGTTTCCCTCCGGGTCAGTATGTGGGACGGAGAGATTCCCAAGGAAGTTTCTCAGAAGCCACTTCTCTTTTGCTTTTAGGCATCCTCTCCCTAAGTTTTCCTCCTTCAGATATGCCTTTCCCACTCAGGCCAAATGCAGTCTCTCCAGGTTCTGAGCTTCCTCTTTTGGGGGCGTCTTTTTTTTTTTTTTTTTTTGAGTATCCTTCATGCCGGGCTGTCCTGATTCATATAGGCTGAGAAGGTTCCTGGCCGGTCTCTGAAGCCACCACAAGGCTCCAGGTCAAAACTGCTGGTCCCGAGCTTTGCTCTCTGGCCGAAGCAGGGAGGCAGCCGCATCTGCGGACATCAGCAGGGGGAAGGACCCGGGGATTGATGCTTGGGTCCCCCTAGGTGGCTGAGCCCAGCCACGTGTCCTCAGACACCGAAGGCTCCCACCCGGCGCATGGCTGCAGGGGCTCCTGCGGCCCAGGCAGCCCAACCCCGAGGGCCCCTCCCCTAAACTCGGCAGAAAAGGCAAATCCATTTTCAAAGGGGGCAGCTCTAGCAGCACAGGGCATCCGAGCTCAAAAGCTTCATCAAGGAGACTGGGATCTTCTGTCTCCCTCCCTCCCTCTCTGTTTGTCTAGGTACCCCGCATCTGTCGATCTTATCTGTTCCTGAGCTGTCTGTCTCTCCTCGCTAGCTCCTCTTTCTCCCATCTGTCTTCATACCTTCTTCAAGTATCAAGCTATTTATCTGTTATCTGTCTGTTTCATCTTTATCTCCGTGGATCGAATTGAAACTAGTAGACCTTCCTTTTGCGTTGAACTCCCTTGCAACATTTTAGGAGGCAAAAGCACTGTCCTAACTCCTCGGCTGAGGGGTCAGCAAGAAAAGCCCCGCAACCCCCTTTTAAGGGTTCTCAGGCTAGGGAGGTGGCGAGGGCGCCACGGTTCCGGGAAATGATGATGTCTTCTCGGTTTCCCGAAATCGGCAAGTATGCCTTGCCCGCATGCAGTGAAGGGAGCGCCCTGATCCGAGCGCGTCGTCCCCAGGCTGACGGTCTGGAGTCCCCCCGGGGTTTTCCCTAATGGGGGAGGGGGCTCCGGACCCCGGAGCCAGGAGAAGGGGGACCCTAGGAAAGGAACCGAATTTCGAAAGCCAGAGTGGAAAGTCCGGGCAAAGGGCTGTGCGCAGCGACAAGGAGCAGCGGCTAGGGCGGCTCAGGGAGCCCTCGCCGGCTCGTGGGGCTTGAGTGGTGAGCTTGGAGAGGGCGACGAGGCGGGAGGCAGGCAGCACAGAGAGTGAGGCGATGGAGTCTTTAGGTATAATAATAAAAACAACCATCACAAGAACCCAAATCGGAAGAACTAAACGAAAAAAGCTGTAGAGACAGGGCGCGGGGGCAGCCGGCGACCGGGCGCGGGTACTCACCGTGCGGCGGCGGCTGGAGCCGGGCGAGCGGTGAACGGAGGTGCGCGGCGGGCGGAGGGGCGGGCGGGAGTCCGGGATCCGCCGGGCTCTCCGGGTGACGGCGCGGCCCCTCCCCGCGCGCGCGCACAGCCGCGCTCCCGGGCTCCCCGCGCTCACACTCGCGGTCCCGCTGGCCCCTCCCGCGCGGCGCCGTCTCTCAACAGGCGCGGGGCTCCAGGGTCCCGGGCGGGGAGACTTGGGCCCTGTGCCTTTGCCCCTGATGCCCCGGGCGAGCCCGGAGTGGAAGCCGAAGCCTGGAGCGCATGGCGCGGCGGCTGGCAAAGCGCGGTGACAGCCCGAGTGGAGAGGCCAGCGCGGGGCGGGCGCGCCTGACATCTGCGAGCCGGGGCGCCACACCCACCGCCCGCGCAGTCACTCGCGCCCTCCCGGGGTCCGCTAGTCCGCGGGCCACGCGCCGCGCCTTCCACCTCCCCACAGCCCCCGGGCCTGGGCGCCCCAGGTAAGCGACCACACACCTGCTCCCTGCGCCCGGCAGCTGCGGCCCAAGCTCATTAAGGGGACCAGGAAGAGAGGTAGGGCCCGGGGCCACAAAGTTTGCCCCCACGAACAAAGTGGGAAGGCCTCAGCGCTCCCGGCTAAGGGGCCAGGACTGAGACCAAGGCCAGTTAATGGGGCTACGGAAGATTCAGAAGGAAAGGGAGAGGGGATGGGTACTGCACTTTGGGGCCAAGGCAGTGGCCTTGGGAAGCCAGTAGTGTGGGGAGCCGGAGAAGAGATCAGGGTGTGGGGTACCAGGGGATGGCAGCTGGAAACGGGCAGAACCAACTCCCCCACGGCTTCAGACTTGGATGCGAGGTGTCAGGACAGCTCCAGCCTGGGGAGGGGCGACGTCCTGCCTCCTTCCCTGAGCTGTGGACTCGGGAACTGGGTTTAGAGGTCCTAGGCCTTGACTCTCCCCCCACCAACACCAACCAGCCCAGGGCTGGAGCCAAGTCATCACTGGGAGATACCTGGGGTCAACTGCTAGTTGACCACTAGACTACTTCTTAGCTCTCCTGTGAAATCAGTTTCCCCGTGGTGGGGTTCTAGCCGCTGATGATGCAAACGCTCCCTGGCATCTTCTCTCTTCCCAGAGCTCCATTTCTCTCCACCCCTCTCTTTTCTCTGTCGGCTTCTGTCTTCACCATCCTTTCCCCCACTATCCCAGTGGGTCTCATCTTCTCCCTCTCTCTCAATCTCCGTCTTTCCTTATTTATCAGTCGCACTCCCTCCCTCTGTGCCCGCACCCGTACGCCCCTCGGCCCCCACCCCTCCGTGGCATTAAGTGTCCTTAATGGACACGTTAATTAAACTATAATTAATCATACTGTCTGGCCCAAGTTTGAACAATTACCCTAATCAAACAGAAGTTAATAATGGCAGGCATGGCCCGGGGCGCGGGGGGCCGCCAGGGCAGGGGGCGCAGCGGCCGTGGCGGCTACCGACACGGGCAGCAGCGACGAGAGCAGCCCGTCCTTGGAGCCCGGGCGGCGCCATAAATCTTCCGCGGCCAGCGGCGCCGGGTCGCCCCCGCCCCCGCCCCCTCGTTTTCCCTCTTGCTCTGGGTTACAGGCCCTCTCCCCTCCGGCACTCCGGCTCCTCTAGGGTTCGTCTCGCCCTTCTCCACTTCTCTCCTCTGTTTCTCTCTTCTCTGCGGGGTCGCAGGGACCCTGGGACATGCCTCTGGGGGTGGGAGCGGATCGCCCAGGCCCACCCTCGGAGAGAGGGGGCGGCCAGGCCCTAGGACTCGTTTGCCACCCCCTTCTCCCCTTGGCTAACGCGTTTTCCGAGGCCACGAAACTACCCTCCCCCCCAAGCTTGAGGGCTTAGTCTCTGCAGAGGGGTTCTGGCTCTTTCGCCTCCCAGAGTTCCCGTCTTTCTCTCTTGGATTTCCTTGTCTTTCTTTCCTCCCAGAGCCTGCTCAGCCCTTTTTCTCTCTCTGACTCTTGCCCCTCCACTGGCGCGTCTTCCCAGGCTCTGCCTCTGTCCCGTTCTAACTCTGCCGACCTCTACCTCCCTCCCGCCCCACTTCCCTCCAAGGAAGACAGGAACGTATTTTCCGTCCCGGTCCGAGAGCCGCCCCCAGCCTACACCTGCTCATCCCCCCTCCCTTGGCCGGCCTCCCCACCCCATAATTACAATCCCGTTCGGTAATTATTCTTAGCCTTCTAATGATTTTTTAAAAGGCATCTCAGAATTCGGCGTGGTGGTGACAACGGTCTCGGAGCCAGGACGCCCCCGGGGTGGTGGGGCTTGGGAGTGGGAAAAAGATGGGGAGGAGTCCCCGGAGCAGGGCCTGCCTACCCTGCCTCTATTGTACTGCGAGGGCCAGCAACGCCTCTGGAGCCGGCCTCTAGAGAACTCCCGGCAGCCGGGCCGCGGGGCCCAGGGGACTTCTCAGACAAAAGTTCCCTTTGCGGGTTGCAACGCCAGGGGCGGGGTGCAGGTTCACCCCTGCGTCTCCGTTCAGAACCAAACTGCGGACAGCTCCCTGCACCCGGTCCGGATTCGCAGACCCAGCCTGCTGTCTCACCCGGCTCTGCACTGGAGAAACACTTAAGGGAGCTTGGAGAGAGGCTGAGGAGGCGGCACCGCTCCCTTGAGGGGTAGTGATCTCCGGGGAGTGGGTCTTGGGGTCGGAGCTGAGCTCTGCTCTGGAGCAGCGTCCAACTGGTTAGTATCACCGCAAAGAGCATTTTACAGTTTGCAGAGAGCCCTTTCTCACAACAGCCCTGGAAATAGGTAGAGATCATTTATTCCCATTTTACAGGCAGGAAACCGAGGGTCAGGCAGTGGAAGCCAGCTCACTGAGGTTCCTCGGTCAATAAGGGGTGCAGGCTGATCTCCCAGACCCCAAATGTCGTGCGTTGCACACTGCCTGGAGGGCCTCGTTTAGTGGAGGAAGACAAGCGCTGCACAGCTCACGAGGAGCTTTTAGGATTGCCCTCAGAACACTCCGTGAGGAGGAAACGGGCCTAGCAAAGCCAGGTCACTTGCTCAGATGCAGGCAGCCAGTGCGGGGCAGCGCTGGAACTTGAACTCAGGCTCAGACAGGGGAGGGTGGCACCCCTCTTGCTCTGAGTCGTGCGGCCCTGTCCAGAGCCTGGGGAACCCGCTCTGGGTTCCTTGGAGTCGGTGCCCTTGGCCTTCCTGACCCCCATCGGCGCTGAATCTTTTATCCACTGCCGTGTGCACCAGGGTCGGAGGGCCAGACTGTGGATCAGGGACGCGCCTGGCATGCAACCGACCAGCCCTGGGTCCGTGCTGCCTCTGAGCCCCCGGCGTCGCATGCACACAGCCGGGCGTCCCACGCCCATTCCGTCTCCCGCTTGGGCTGGGGCTGGGCGGCCGCGCCTCCTCCTCAAGCACATATCTTTTACCAGTTGAATTAACGGCAGTTTTCGTCAGTTAATTAGGTTTAATTTACATAATTAGTACAGTATAAAGAGGATTGGGGATAATCACGGGGTACGTAGCGCTTACTGTGTAAACACGTATTCAGAATTAAAAATCAGATGTAATTAAGGCGCGCAGGCCCTGTTTAGGCAGGGTTTTAATTGTAATGAATTTCTAATTAACACTCAATGATTGCCAAATGCAAAGGGCTGTAAAATTTTCTTGTAGTTTTGCTTATTTATTGTTTACTTAATATCTGGATATTAATCCGACGACCAGATAGACCCTAGCCCCTCCCGGCGGCCCGGCCCGAGCTAATGAAGGTGGCTGGGCGGGGCCTGCTGGCCGCAGCTGAGAGCAGAGGTGAGGTCGCGGGGCCAGGCGGGGGCCACAGAACCCACACGAAGGTGCTCAGAAGTGCCCACCTCGCTCCTTGTGCAGACGGGAAGACTGAAGCTCCAGGGAGGGGCCAAGGCTTGCCAGAGGCCATACACTCCGGGTTTCTGCCTCCCAGACCCGGCTCTTGGGGATCAGAGGCCAGGCCAGCGCTCCTGCCAACGAAGGACTTCTCCCTGGGGACATCAAAAGGAGGGAGAAAAGTCTCAGCCTAGATCCAGTTCTACTGTCCACTTGAGTAACCATGGACCTTGACTTGGCCTCAATATGTGCATCTGTAGGATGGGCACACTGGCACTTTGCAGGAGTGAAGGGTTGACTCAGAGGCCCAAGGGCACTGCAAATAAACTTCTTTCTTCTGGAGCCCTGAGGGGATGGGGCGTGGAGCTTGAGGGACACCGCTAGAGTGTAGGTCGCTTTAGCTTGGAGGCGGGGCAGAGCCTGGAGGACTTGAGAATGGTTTGAAGGTTGCAGGGCCTGGCTTTGCCCAATCTGGGGCTCTCTCTTCACTTGGGGATGCAAGTTAGGCTGGGAGGGACTGAGGAGGGAGCCCAGGACAGACTTATTTGCCCCAACCAGACATAGATATCCCCAAGGCCTGAACAGAGGTATTTGTGAAAGAGGGTGGGTATCTCAGCTGGCTCCAGGACTCCTCCCCACCCCAAAATCTCTAGTTTGGGTCCCAGTTGCCTCCCCTCCCCCAAGGGTTCACCTGCTGTCAGTCCCAGCTTAGCCCTAAATCTCTCTCTATCCAGGATCTTTAGCACAGGGGAGACTCCGTGGGCACTTAGAAATTTCCTACCAAGCCAAGGAACACAGGAAGAAAATTCAATGGCCCTTAGAGGCTTCCGCCCCACAGAGCAGGCTACCTTCATTTCTCTCCTCAGTGCCTGCCTTTCAGAAGCCTCAGAGGACTCTCCTGGACACTACACTGAGCCTCCTCTAAGCCCGTCTGCTTGCCCGGACCCCTCACTCCTGTCTGTCTGATGCCATTTTATTTTCTTCATTGGATTGTTCACTGGTTAATATTTCCTGATTTGTTTGTGCGTGTTTTCTGTCTCTCCCACTGGAATGTTTTGTTTGCTGTTGTATTCCCAGGGCTTAGAACAAGGCCTAGCACACAGTTGGTGCTCAACATGTTTGTTAAATGAATGAGTGAACAACATTTGAATGGAAGGGCTGTGACCAGACTTGCTGGCAATAGTGATTGAACGGTGCCCTTGTTGTCTAGTGGCCAATCAGGTTCTTCAAGAGTTGTAGGTTCTATGCTTCCTGGTGATGTCTAGGAAGGTCTTGGGATTCTCAGCCTCCACACAGATTCAGGCAAGGCTACTCAGGCAGAGCCTCTGAAGGCTGAAGGCTGGTTCTCACAGGAGGCGGGGAATGGGCTCTGGCAGGCAGGTGGGGAGAAGCTGGCAGGCTTGCTGAGCGCTCCCTGGTAGCAAGGGCTTCCTTCCCAGGGCCTCCTCCACACAGCATGGTGGGCGGAGGGGCTGGAAAGAGAACAGACTCTGGACTCAGCAAGGCTTGGGTTCAAATCCCAATTCTGCTCTGTTTGAGTCTCCAAACTTGCATCTGTAAAATAGTTCCTGGCCTTACAGGGTCAGGGATATCCTGGATCCCACAAGGATGTCATAAGGATTAAATAAGGTGCTGGGTGTATGGCACACAGCCAGGTCTGGGACTAGATTGAGTGCCTCGGGTGCACAATTTAAGCAGGGATTCACTCTCAGGCTCCTGAAAATTCTCCCCATAGTCCCAGCCTTGCACAAGCAGATGGCACAGAGTAGGTACTCAGTACCTGTGAGTTCCCATTCCCTGACAGCCTCAGATCAATTCTGGACAGCTGCCTGAACATTGGTGGAGTTCAGTCTGCTTGCTGGGACAGGGTGAGCTTTATTGCGATGTAATTCACATATTTAAGGTGTAAAATTCAATGGTTTTTCATGTATTCAAAGAATTGTACACCATCACCACTATCAATTTTAGAATATTTTCATCACCCCAAAGAGAAACCCATACCCATTAGATATCACCCCTTCTTCCCACCCTCCCCCAGACCCTGGCAACCAATAATCTACTTTCTCTTTGCCTATTCTGGACTTCTCATATAATTGGAAATGTACAATATGTGGTCTTTTGTGTCTGGCTTCTTTCACTGAGCATGTTTTTAAGGTTCATCCATGCAGTAGCATCTATCAGTACTTCATTCCTTTTTACTGACAAATAATATTCCATTGTATGGATAGCCACATTTTGTTTTTTCATCCACTGATGAATATTTGGGTTGTGTCTACTTTTTGGCTATTTTGAATGAAGTTGCAGTGAACATTAATGTACAAATTTTTGTGTGGCTGTATGTTTTCATTTCTCTTGGGTCCATACTAGGTGTAGAATTGTCAGGTCACATGGTAACTCTACGTTTATCTTTTTTTAAGAAATTGCCAGACTGGTTTTCCAAAGCACTGCAATTCTCACCAGTAACGTATGAGGGCTCTGATTTCTCCACATCTTTGACAGCACTTTTTATTATTATTATTATTTATTATACCATTCTAGTGGGTGTGAAATGGTATCTCACTGTGGTTTTGGCTTGTATTTCTCTGCTGAGTAATGATTTTGAGCATCTTTTTCATGTGCTTATTAGCCATTTGTACATCTTTCGAGAAATGTTTATTCAGATCCTTTGCCCACTTTTTCAACTGGATTGTTTGTATTTTTATTATTAAATTGAAAGAGTTCTTTATATATTCTAGATACAAGTCCCTTATCAGATATGTAATTTGCAAATATCTTCTCCTGCCCTGTGAGTTGTCTTTTCACTTTCTAATGATGTCTTTTGTTTTTAATTTTGATGATGTCCAATTTATCTTTTATTTTTTGCTGCTTGTGCTTTTGGTATCAAAAGTGAGAAGATTTTGCTGAACCTAAGGTCATGAGATTTACTCCTATGTTTTCTTCTAAGACCTTTATAGTTTTAACTCCTACATTTAGGTCTCTGTTCCATTTACAGTTAATTTTTTGTGTCTGATAGGAGGTAGGGATCCACATTTATTCTTTTGCATACAGATATGCAGTTGCCAGAGGACCACTTGTTGAAAATATCCTCTCCCCATTAAATTGTCTTGGCACCCCACTGGCTTTTCTGGTCTGGAGAAATGACTATCTTCCTTTCTCCAGGAGAGATGGGGCCTCCCCAGAGAGGGGGGCCCAGCCAGCCTCTTCCCTCTGCAGATGTAAATGGAAGGTCACACTGCTCAGGAATCAGGAACCAGTCCATTCCTCCGCAAATATTGTTGAGGTGTTCCCTCTTCCCCCACTGATAATTCTCTTCTTCTTCTGCCTCCTGATGTATGTGGCATGTGCCTTTATTATGACACGGTCTGGGACGAAGTGACAGTGGAGTGTTCCATGTCTCTTAGTGGAGCGCGAGTTCTGAAAGAACATAGTCTGCATCTTACAGGGAGACAGCTGTTGCTGAGGAAATAGCCTTCACCTCAGACAGATCTGGGTTTAAATCTTATGGCTACTACTTCCTGGCTGTGTGGCTTTGGGTGAATTGCTTCACCTCTCTGAACCTCAGCTTCCTCAATCATGAAATGGGCATGCTGGCATCACAGGAATGTTGGCAGAACTAAATGAGATGAGGGGGCCTCAGCCCAGAGCCTGGCATACAGTGGGAGCTCCAGTTTTCTTAGCTGGTATCCCTTGAAATAGGAAAGTGACCCTCCTCCCAATACCACTGCTCCACCCCAGCCCTAATCCTGTCCCTCTCTATCCCTTTACCCTGCTTTATTATTTTATTTTTATTTTTATTTTTTTAGTTGTACCTCCCCACACACCCGAGACTACAAGGAAATGAATGAATCACACCTAAAGACTAATACTTATAATAATAATAGCTATTACTTATTTTGTTATCTACTATGCTAGACGATTGTCACAAATGCACTTCTAATCTTCACAATAACCCTGCAAAGTAGATATTATTATCCCCATTTTGCAGTTGAGGAAACTGAGGCTCCAGAGTGCAGGGACTAGTTTGCCTTGATCCCTACTGTGTCCCCAGCTCCTGGAACACAGGAGGTGCTGAGGAAGGATCTGATGAATAAACAGTGTCTTCAGAGTCTCTACTGGGCCCTGGGGGGAGTCCCCAGTCCTTGGTACTGGGATGACTGAGGCCCTGTAAGGGTCAGCCTCCAGGGCTCAAGGAGGCTGAGTTCTGAGCCCTGTTGGGGAGGGAAATGGGGAGGGGAGTGGAACTGGAGGAGGGAAACTGACTCCTGGAGAATGGGAGTTGGTGGTGCTGGGTGCATGATGCTGGGAGAGGTGGGGGGAGGGAGGGAGAGAGGAGGAGAGTGGGCAAAGGCTGGTGAGTGGGGAGGGCAGCTGAGGATGGGGGCCTGGAATATGGGCTTTGTGAACTGTAAAGGGCTGTACGCACGGAACAGTGTATTCCAGAGGCATCTGGGACAGCCTGGGCTGGAAAGAAGAGGAGACGTTTAGTTTCCTATTGCTGCCATAACTACCACAGTGTTTTAAAACAACACAAATGTATTGATATTATTTTATAATTCTGGAGGTCAGAAGTTAGAAATGGGTTTCACTGGGCTAAAATCAAGGCATTAGCAGGGCTGCATTCCTTCTGGAGGCTCTAGGGAGAATCCATTTCCTTACCCTTTCCAACTTCTATAGGCCACCTGCGTTCCTTGGCTCCTGGGTCCTTCTACAAAGCCATCAGTGTAGCATCTTCAAATCTCTCTGCCTGTGCTTCACTCTTCCTTTTTGCTGCACCTCACAGCAGGTAGAACTTCCCCCATCAGGGATCGAACCCGCGCCCCCTGCAGTGGAAGCGTGGAGTCTCAACCACTGGACCACCAGGGAAGC
Organism: Platanista minor; assembly: GCA_004363435.1. NCBI lineage: Eukaryota > Metazoa > Chordata > Mammalia > Artiodactyla > Platanistidae > Platanista > Platanista minor. The sequence goes on from RJWK010042864.1 coordinate 10,462, forward strand.
CCCATCCCTCTTCCACTTTAAAGGACCCTTATAATTACACTGGGCTGACCTGGATAATCCAGGAAAATCTTTTTTTTTAAACTTAATTATTTTTGTTATTAATTTTTGGCTGTGTCGGGTCTTGGTTGCTGCACACGGGCTTTCTCTAGTTGCGGTGAGCGGGGGCTACTCTTTGTTGCGGTGCGAGGGCTCCTCATTGCAGTGGCTTCTCTTGTTGTGGAGCACGGGCTCTAGGCACGCGGGCTTCAGTAGTTGTGGCACGTGGGCTCAGTAGTTGTGGCTCGCGGGCTCCAGAGCACAGGCTCAGTAGTTGTGGCACAAGGGCCAAGTTGCTCCGCGGCATGTGGGATCTTCCCGGACCAGGGCTCGGACCCGTGTGCCCTGCATTGGCAGGCGGATTCTTAACCACTGCACCACAAGGGAAGTCCCAGGATAATCTTTAAAGTCAGGTGAATAAGAATCTTAATTCCCCTTTGCCCTGTCAGGATATGAACGTCTTTGGGGGGCTGTCATATTCTGCCTACTACAGTTGTCTCTCAAAAAAGGGGCCCTGGGAAGCTGGAGTGTATGCGGGAACTTGATGACTATAGCATATGGATGAGAGCATGTGTGCATCCAGGTGGGGGCACTTCTGTCCACACCCTCAGCCTCCTAAGCTACTGCCTGGAATCCAGAGCTTTGCCCCCACTGGGTATGGCCAGGGCTGAGCCTGGAGCTATTGCCCTGAGCTGCACAAACCTCCTGGGGAGGCCAAGGCAGGCCTGGGTGTGGGCTGAGGAACACACTGGTGGGGAGCACTGTGGTCAGCCACAGGCACTGCCATTAGAGGCCAGAATGCCCATGCCAGGCCCTCATGCCAAATGTGCAGTGGCCCTCGCTGGCGGTGATGTGTCTTATTATCCTCATCACTTGTCCTTCTCCAGACCTGAAGGGCAGGGGGCAGATGAAAAAGTGGGGAGTCACAGGGATTGAGGAGTGGCTGTGTGGGTCTGTGTATATGTGAGGCAGGGGTGCCTGCAGGAGCGGGAAGGAAACCAGCCCTTTGGAAGTGTTTTGTGCACGTCAGGGTCAGCATGGAGGATGACTCAATAATGACACCAACAACCCATTAGGTGGACACTCTTGTTACGCCATTTTACCAATAAGGAAACAGGCCTTTCCAGAGAGGTTAGGCATCCTGCCCAGGGTCATACAGCGAGTCAGTGGAGGAGCCAGGATGCGGGCTCAGGTCTGTGTGACTCCAAGCCCATGCCTTTCATTGCTACATTCTGCTGCCTCCCACACAGGGTTGTCAAGAAGGGGTCCAGGAGGCCGTGGAGGGCGGGGGGAGGAGGAGGAGGGTTCCATTTGGGTGTCAGAAGAACTCACATTGAATGCTGCCTCTCCCACTGCCTTGCTGACCAAGAGATTTAAAATACCTTTAAAACAAATTATGTTTATTATAAAAATAATACGTTTGTTGCATTATATTAGGAAAATGCAGAACAAGAGAGGAGACTGAAGAGCACCCACACTCCACAGCTGTGCAGTGTTAACTAGGGACCTGTTCTTAGATTGGGGGGATGGAGGCCGGGTCACTAAGTTCTCTGAAGCCCTCCCTACCAGCCCTGCCAGCGTCCCGTCCATTTATTTAATCACTATTTCTTAAGCATCTCCTGAATGCCAGGCAGTGCCCCAGCTCCTGCCTTCTTGGGGCTCTCACTGGAACAAGGCAGACGGACGGTGCAAGAAAAGCAGTGAGGCCGCGCGGTGACAGGGATCCAGGGTGGGTGGGTGTCAGAAAAGGCCTGCCCAGAGCATTTCAGCTGAGCCTTGGAAGATGAGTAGGAGTTGGGTAGGAGAAAAAGGGTGGCGGGGAAAGGTGTCCGGGGCTGAGGGAACAGCCTGTGCAATGGCTCACAGGCAGAAAGGGCTCAGCTCATTCAAGGAGTAGCGCATCAACCCCCTGTGATGGGAACACAGAGTGGGAGACAGAGGTGGGGCAGCCATGCCCCTGCCTTTGCAGGGGTGCTGGGAGGAACAACCAAGGCGAGCGTGAAGGCAGTGTGCTGCGCCCCGCTGATACTGCAAGACAGCACTATTTCTCCTCTTTCATAGAACGAAAGTGATCTGGACGCTGCAACTCCGGGGACCCTCCATGCTCTTTTCTCATCCTGCCACCCTCACTGCTTTTCTCAGTGTGCACCCCACTGCTCTCCCTACTACCCACCTCCCCAAATGGGGGAAAGATGGCAAATTTGGGGAAGAACCAGCAATACAGCCTGACTGGATGCTTTTAACGAAGTCTGAGGGCAGGAGAGACTTTTTATCCCTTGCAAGGTAATGCAAACTGTTAGGGAGGTAAATAAATGACAGAGCTGCCGAGGGACTGTTGGGCTCAAAGGAGGGAAATTTGTCTCACTTTAGAAGAAGGACCTGGAGGGCTCAGCCCCATCGACTTGTTCATTGTGTTGTTATCTGCCAGAGAGGTGGTGACACCACAGCAATTAAGACAAACTTTAGTCTATAAGTTCGTCCCTGCAATCTCGTGGCTTCAAAACAAGACAAATGATACCGCCAAGGGAGGAAACAAAGTCTCTTTCAGACTCTGTCCAAAGTACGGCAAATATTTGTAGTTGTTCAGCAGAAAATTTGTCATTACGAGGCCTGGGCTCTGCTGGCTCCCCCCACCCCACTTTGTAATCCATCTTGGATTATAAAGTGTGCCAGCCCAGGCTGTCTCTGGGACTCCACCTGGCTGCCTCCTGCAGGGTCCCACCCATTGCCAGCCGCACCCACCTGCCTGTCTCTCAGGTTACGGGCATCTCTGGTGGATCAGGACACGGTTTCTGCCAACCGGAAAGGAGTCATGACAAAACCAGGAAGTGCCATCAAAACCCAGCTCTGCCACCGAGGGCTGGTGACCTCCTCGCATCTCCCTTCTGCTCCCCCTCCCCTGCACTAGCAGCCAGCGCCCACAGGGACCAGGCTTGGGGGCTGCGTCCTGGGTCATTTCCTGCTTCCACCTGCCTGGGCTCCCTACCCTTGTCCCGTATCACCACAGCTGCTGGCCTTCTCCACAAGCCCCTCACAACTGATCCTGGCCTCAGCCTCCCACCTGTGGTTGGATTGAGCCATTTCTGGCTGCTTGAAGGGAAAGCACCCCAACCCCTCAATGAGGAGGTTGGGACCTGGACCCAGTACAGCCTTGGGAGCCCACCTGGCCTCAAGTGTGGAGTCAGGACTCCGCTGGCTGCCTGGGCTGCTGTGGGCTTTTGGCGCTGGCTCCCTTCTTGCCCTCCTGCTTCTGTTGTTTCACGCTCTTCTGCAGCCTTGCCTGGCACTGCCTCTCTCCGCACCCTCCCTGTACTCTGTGAACACAAGCTCCCATCCTCATAGGGCCCAGACTTAGCTACAGGACGAAGCTCCAGTGGGGAATTTGGGCAGCAGTCAGTGGGGATGGAAAACATCTTTGAGGCAGCATCATGACTCTCTCTGGGTTTCCCCCAGCCCACATGGAGGCAGCTGTCCATCCCCGTCTAACCAACCTGTGCGACAGAGGGGATCTGCGGAGCTGCCTGCCTGCATGCCTGGCACCATCCCAGGGCCTCACTTTGAGGTTATATTCCGGCCTTCAGCACTGAGTGTGCAGAGATCTGGAAGCATATGCCTTCCCCCCAAAGATTCAGGTCTGTTCAGCTCAAGTGCAAGGCCCCAGGTTCTTGGCCTGCAGGTAGGGCACCCATGGCTTCCTCAGCCGGGTTACGGCACCCAGCCCATCTTGCACTGGCCTGACAACCCCCAAATGGGCTGGGCTCAGCTCTGGGTCACACTGCTTTGGGCCACAAGGCCTTTGTCTGAACACATGTGGGGAACAAGGGTCTCACCCTGTCCCCATTGCCTTCTTGGAGCACCTCCAAAGCCCTGGGGTCCTGTAACCCATACTTCCCAGATGGGAAAACCAAGGGCAGGACAAGGAAGGTCCAGTGGGCTGAGTAATGAGGGGACTCCTTGCCTCCAGGCTCGGGTGGCACCCACCTCCCAGTGTGAACTGCGGGCTCCACGAGAACTGACCTGTCCCAGAAACACCCCCCTCCAGGCTTGAGGGTCTGAGGCCCAAGTCTGTATCCCGTGGGGGTCTGGTCTCCTGGATGTCCTGGTTAGAAGGCAAATGGGTGTCTCTGTGGGTTGGAGTGGGAGACCAGAGCAGGATAGTGACAAGCCCTGGGGAGGGGTCTGCGGGCCTGACCCTTCCAGCCCTCCAGCCCTCCCACATCCAGAGCACCTGCCATGTGCCGCCCTGGCCAGGTCCTGGGGTGAGGAGTCAGACCCTCAGGGGGCTCACATCTGTACCAGAGAAGCTTCCAAGAGGAGGTGCTGTTTGAGAGGGGTCTCAAGGGAGGAGTGGAGGTTGGCTGCACAGGTACGGTGACGGTGGGTGAGGTGTCACTCTGGGCAGAGGGGAGAGCTCATTCCTGTCCCTCCGTGTTCCAGGTCTCAGTCCTCCATGACCCCTCAGGGCAAGGGCGGCTTGGCCTTGGGGCTGTCAAGGGTGACTGGGGGGATGACCGAGCCTCCATAGGCCAAAGAGGGCCCTGCCTGTCAGCCAGAGGGCTCTTTGCAGAACCCTTCAGGGGTCGCCCAGCTCCCCATCTTCCCAAGACTGAACCCAAGGGAAACTTAGACCTTGAGGGCTGCCCCAAAGCTGGGGCTCTAGACGTGGAGTCTACGAGTGAGTGGGTTCCAGGGCTCCATGAACTCTAAGCTGTGGACAAAACTGTGTGTGCGAGCGTGTGGGTGAACGTTATTCTGGAGTGAGGGTCCGTCACTTCTGTGGGACACCTGTGGAGGTCCATGGCCCCAAAAGGTGAGAACCCCTGTTCTGGAACATCAGGGCTGAGAGGAACTCTGGGACTCAGTGGGATCAACTCCTGCATTTTCCAAAGAGGAAACTGAGACTCAGATGGAGACATGCTTTGCCCAGGGTCATCCTGGAAGCTGGTCTCCAGGTCCAGGGCCTTGATGAGCCCTCCAGAGCAGTGTTTCTCAGTGCCAGTGGAGGACGTTCTGCCTCTGTGTACTGGGGGTGGCCACAGAGCAGACCCCTGGGCCCCACTCCAAAGGTACGGATATAGTATCTTTGCACACCAGAGTTCCTGAGGACAGGGTATGTGTGTGTGTGCTCACGTGTTACATAAGTAGTGCTTATGGAACTGACTTCTGGAGCCAGGGTTAAGAGAACGGCTCTGAGTTGCAAACGGTACTTTGCTACTTACTTGCTGGGTGTCCTTGGTCAAGTCTCTTAGCCTCTCTTTGCTTTGGTTTCTCCATCTGTAAAATGGGCAGATTAATAATACCTACCTTATGTGATTGCTGCAGAGATTAAACAGGTAGACAAAGTAAGCCCTCAGCACAGTGCTTGCATGGGATGCCTGATCATTTTCCCTCCCTCCCCTGGTTTGGGATTTGGGGATAGCAGGCTGGCTGGGTGAATCTTCTCAAATCAAGAATGAACTTCACGTCTGGGTGGTGGCTGGTTCACGTTCTGGGCTGGGAAGGCCCCTCTGGGGAGCGTCTCCTCCTCAAAAAGTCCACAACACATGCTCTGTGAAGCTCTCCCTGCCCTGAGCACTGACCTGGGGAGCAGCAGCCTCGTTGGCCCGGGCCTCATCTAATCCTGTGACCTCCCAGCCCCAGGGATGCGGCAGGTGCTCTGCCCCAGCTGGAGGCCTGTACCACCTTGAAAAGTGTTACCAAGTACATGACAACTCTGCCCCAGGAAACAAAAGGATGCCTCACATAGGCTGAGCCCTTCATGGGCAAAGGGCTGAGCAGTGCTGGGAATCACAGTGCAGCCAGTTTCCACTCAGGCCACATTTACTGGGGCACCTACAAGGCCAGGCTCTGTTCTTGGCACTGGAGGGGTGGACGCCACATGAAGAAAACAGACCAGAATCTCTGCCCTTGTGCAGTGTACATTCTAATGGGGAGGAGGGGAAGGGAGGAGATGGAAGATAAAATAAATGAGTACCATTAGTGGTTTGTAACAAATGCAATGGAGGACAGTGGTGCAGGCAAGGGGAACACAACTCCCAGGGGGCAGGTGTGGGTGGGTGGTGATTTTAAATAGAGCGGTCAGGTCAGGACTCACTGAGATGCCATATGAACAAAGTCCTGAATGGGACAGAAGTGAGTCATGTGGATACTTGGAGAAAGAACGTCCTGCACCCAGTACGAAGGCCTATGTTAGATGGCATAATACTAGCTGCCAGTAACATAAACGCAAAATAGTTTAGTTCGAGCTCATTTAACAGTCCATTGCAGGAGTTCCTGGGGGCAGCATGTTCTTCCAACTGGCGATTCAAGGATTCAGGCTCCTTCTTTTCGGACTTCAGCCTCCTGCACCTCCCACTATAGTCATTTTTCCATTTAGCAGGAGGATGGAGAAACATGTAACACAGAAGGCACATCTGCATTTTAAGCTTCTTGGCCAGGAAGCAACCTACCATCTGCTTCAATTGATGAGAACTAGCCACAAGGCCCCTGTTAAATGCAAGGGGGACTGGGAGAGCTGGTCTGGGGCCGGGTAGCAGCTTTCCCACAGCCCTACACTATGGATGGAGCATGAACCTTTGGGGGTCAGCTAGGTGTCTCTGCTGTGGCCCTGAGTGGGGGAGTGTCCCTGGATGTTCAAGGGTCAGTATGGTGGTCAGGTGGCTGGAGTGAGAGTTGGGGGTGATAGGAGTTGAGGTCAGAGGTAATGGGGGCAGACTGTGTAGGGTCACACAGGCCATTGCTGGGTCTTTGTCTTGTTTTCTGAGTGAGCTGGAGCCCCTGGAGGTTCCAAGCGGGGAGGGCCAGGATCTGCCTTGTTCTACCTGGCTCCCTCTAGTGGCTGTGTGGAGAATAGACTTCAGGGGCAGGTGCCTGGTAGGAGTCCGTTGCAGTGGTCCAGCGGTGGTGCCCTGGATGATGATGGGAAGTGGTGGAGGTAATGCAGTTTGAAGGCAAAGACAGCAGGACTTCCAGGTAGGCTATATGTGCGGTGTGAAAGAGAAAGAAAGGAGGCAAGGCCAAGTCCCAGTATGTTGGAGTGGGCATCAGGAGGATGGAGACGGGAAAGTGGTGGAGGAGGTTCTGGATGCGTGTGTGGCACAGGAGTTTGCTTTTGGTTATGTCAGGATGCCACTTAGACCTCCAAGTGCAACCTGAGCCTCTCCGAGCCTCAGTTCCTCACCTTTAAAACGGGGGTAACACACTTACCTGGCGGTGATGGAGAGGATTACCTAACAGGATGGCTGTGAATGGCCCGAGGTGAGTGAGGTTCCCTGGGTGTGACGTCAAGGGCAGTGAGGGCCAGCTTGCTGTAGAGAGGAGCTGGTGGTGGGGTGTGGGGTGGGAGGGAAGGAGGGCCTCTCAGAATCACCCCAGGCTTCTTCCCAGCTCTTGGTCTCCTTCCTCACCCATGGCCCCAGATCAGATCACTGTGTTGGAGCTGGAGCTGCTGCTGGGACTGCCTGGCCCGTGAGTGTGGGGACAAACTCCAGCCCAGCAAGGGGCACGTGACGTGGATCCTGAGACCTTAGCTCTAGTGCTGGCTTGGCCACTCTTTGCCGTGGGACTTGGTTCAGGGACCTCCACGCCTCAGTTTTTCACCTGTCAAATGGGCCGCGCTGTGGGCCTTGTCACGGAACTGCAGGAAGCACTCCTGGAGGGCTGGCACTGCCACACATATCCCTGTGCCGCTCCCAGCGCTGGGTGGGCAACAGACCCTCTGCACAGCACAACCCTCCTGGCGGTGGGCAGTCACAAAGCAGTAATACATTTATTCCCCTCAGCGATACTGACGGGGCCTGACCCTTTACAAAGGAGAATGTCAGGAAAAAGGAAGAGGAGGAAGGGCGTAGGGGCCTCTCTTCTCGATGTCCCAACCCCTCTACCCACCCTGCCAGTCAGGCCTCCAGACCCAGGGTGGGGCGAGGGCTTGCCCTGCAGGGGTTGGCCACCCTGAGGGCTCCCTAGGCAAGGTCAGCTGCCAGCAGGGTCGAAGGTGAGTCCAGCAAAGCTCTTCTGGTGCGGACAGCAAACGAAGGGCACAACACGCAGGTTTTCCCCTTGGTGACCAGTCCTGGGCTTTCAGCATCACACTGCAGCCTCAGGGGGGGCCCTGCTGGCTCCGCCTCTCCTCCAGTGCCCTGCACACCCACATGGACACCACGGTGGCATTTCCATCATTGAACTGAACGATGAATGGGTGGCCCTGCGGGGAAGAGGAGGAAGCTGTGACAGGCATTCCCCAGATTCTGCACGTCATCACTTTCCAAGCCCTGTTCTCAGTCGTCCCCAACAGCCCTGTCAGGTGAGGGCAGCTTCAGCCCCATTTCACAGCCTAGATGACTGAGGCCCAAGGTGGAGCAATGACATGCCTGTCTAGAGCACTCACTGCAAACCTCACATTCTACCTGGTGCTTGGCTACCTTCTCCTGAAACTCCAACCAGCCTGAAAGATCCCCAAGGGTGTGAGCCTATTTTTTTTTTTTTTTTTTTTTTTTT